>JAZGTK010000032.1:0-261212 GCA_036877625.1 Ambastaia sidthimunki
CTCTAGGGAAAATATTTGTAAAGGAGAATAATTGGATTCAGATTTTTATTTGATCTGTCCTAGAAGCAAAATACAGTTTGGACCAACAAACCTTCACTAAAGCGCAAGATGAGGAAATAGATTTCAGAGAGCCCTAAAAGAAAAGCTGTTGAAATGGAAATAATTAGAAATATTTCAAGCTACCTTCAGTACAGTCATGCAAATAGTTTTAGTAGAAAAATATCAGCTTCTAATTAAAAGAACGGGTGCTGTTTAAAAAAGGTATTCTGCAGAAATTTCCAATTAATAAAGAGATGTTACAACACTTAAACATTAGCAATGGTATAAAGTACAGTAGGTTAAGCAGAAGAAATGTTGTATTTCAGCATTTTATCCTCAGATAAGTCGCAACAAAAAGGCTGTCACAGGATGTTTAGCAAAATCTGTGTAACCTACTTTTTATGTGTTGTAACTTTTCTTTGCTACTTTGAGTTTAATATTTAACAGTATATGATTATAATAATTTCTTTGTGTGGCTTCTTATCTTAAAACTTTGAGGAGTAATTTCAGCCTGTCTGGTAAAATGACACTGTAACACCTGTTGAACAATGATACAAGTGTTTAGTGTACAAGTTTTGTATTGTTTTTTTTTTGTTGCTAAACCCAGCAACACTGAGTTTGTTCTGCATCTTAAAAACAAACGTGTTTTTAAAAACAAAACTTAAATGTGTATCACATTCAAAACATACTCATGAATTTTGTTTTGATGAATTAACCAAAATATGTCCTTATTTCATATAGTCATCTAATATATAAGTCTAAAATAACCTATTTTTTTTTTATTTAGGATTTGTTACTGCATAGCAAGTCATTTATGATGACTACACTGTATTGCACTTATTGTAATAAGCTTAAATCTTTCATTATGTTTCAATTGTATCTTTTTCACTTAGATGTTCAATTTCATGCCTGTTTCTGAGCAGCTGAAAGTGTAATTAGAGGAGCTAAATGTAGAACATGTATGCAACATACCACCCACACTCTGGCAGCCTCATTGTGTTACCATAGTGATGCAATCAGCTGCTGTCACCTTTCAGAAATGAAAAACGTGCTTTTACGTCAAAGCCATGTTTCATTTTTTTCACAAAAGCATTTCATAGAAGCATTCTTATTATAATAATATAAACAATATGATTATATAATATGATATTATAGAGCTCTGTGCTACATTGTCTGGTAAATAATATTTAAGTTACAATAAGCCAAATATTGTATTTAATAAAGTTATATTTCTGTTTCCTTTTTTAATAAGTACTTTTAATAAGGACCAAGAGCTAAAATATGTAAAGATATAAGTTGTTCCAGTTTGCAAAAGTGAACGTCCAAACCAACAAAATTTAACCACAAGACTGTACATTTTACTGTAATTTGCAACTTAATTGTTCCTGGAACATTTTATAAGTTACATCAAATATTAAAATAATATAAGATAATATAAAAATGTTTAAATGGTTGGCGTAATACACAGGGAAGTTGAGGTGTTTCCAAAAAAATGATGATTTTGGATGGTGTTTCTGGGACATTTCCTGTTCGTGTAAATCATGTTCATGAACCAGGATTATGATTCATAAGTACCAGTTAAATGAATATATCAGCCCTCATCTATCTTCAACAACAGGGTCTCATTCCTTTTTATACCATAGAAAATTTCTCCATTTCCTCATGAAAATCCATGAATGCAAACACATATACCTAAACCTTTAACCTATATCACTTCATGTATTTGGAGGCTTATTGAATTACAGGATGCTTAAAGGTTCCTTGGAGAAAGTTGAAATCAAAAGAGTTTACAGTGTTACAGGCCTAAGACACTGTGTAGGTGGGTGAGTGGGTAGATGGGACTAGAAGGTCATTTACAAACACACACACACACACACACACACACTACAGAGCTGAAAGCTGGACCCTAACAAGTGCTTATGCAGGCGCGTTGTCATGGTAATGAGAAACGCATGATGTTTGGCTCTTACCCATATAGTACTACAATACAACAAGGCACATAAATAACATTTTATTTATTTTTTGTAAAATGACAAAAATGACTGTAAAATGACATTGTGTCCCTGATATTGAACATTCTATAATGAATACCTTATTATAAACACTCAGCGGGTGTCCATGCATCCTCTCAGTATTAAACACCTCCCCCAATGAGACTTTATTAACGTGTTGATTCTTTGCGCTATCGGGCAAGCAGATCGTTTTTTTCCTCGCACAAGAAGGATCCTTAACCCCCTCATCCCACGCAAAAATCACTTTCGAGGCGTTTCTTAGTGGTTTTAATTTATTTCTGGGCTTGCGGGCTTTTAGCGAGCGCACAATAACGCGCAGTCTCCGGTCATTACATTAGCTCGTTTGCAGCGGGCACTGTTACCATTACGCACGGAAGAACAAGAATTAAAAAGTACTGCTGTTACGGAGGGGTAAGTGTTATAATTTTCTAATGTAAATTATCTATAGATACTCTAATTTAAAAACTTTTAAATGCACAAAATTGCAACAATAGCTGAGGCGTCAAATTGGCAACAATAAGGGCTTTCTTTTCTTTACGGGCTTTTCATTTATTTAATTTAAATTAAATTAATTTAAATTTTTAGATAATGTACATACAAATATGTATCTTCATTAAAAAAAAATATGTTAAGAAAACAACTCGTTCTGTTCACAAATATAACAGCTGCCTTTTTTGAATGTATGGTGATATTACCGTTTAGTTGTGATCACCCTTCTCTTTGGGTATTTGCTGACTATTGGAAAGTGGAAAGGACGGGGGCAAGATTGTGGTCTGAATCAGCTTTGTAGTTCTCACCTGGGGTGTTTGTAGATGTTCGATTATTTACACTGATCTGAGATCAGTGGTCGCTTCATCAGGCAGGGATCAATGGGGAGAAAACTGGTCCTAGATCAGCCTAACAGAACGACACTGACCCATAGTGTTGCCTGGTATGTGGTCAAACAGGGGGTAAGAGAGAGTCTGAAGGTCAGGTCAGATGACAAACTGTTTCATGTATATTTGGCACGAGTTGAGTTTAACCTGCGACCAGTTAATCTGACAGTTCTGCTGTGTAGATCAGAGCATCATATTCCTCCTATAAGAAAACTGGAGAAACCTCAGCACTGAGTAACCATGAGTGGTGAGTCAATTGACAACCATATGAAGGTTCTGTACCAATTAATCTAAAAATTGGTCATGTAATTTGCATAGTGATGTGAATTACGGCTTTGGAATAACAGATAGTTTACTTATTTAAACCAATATCTTTGGCACTGGACTGTGTTGGCATTTATTTCTTCATGGTGGGTGTGTGTTTTAGACATCTTCTGACACTGATCAGGTTAAATGAGAAATTTGGTAATTTTAATGTTTTGTGACTTTCTACTGGCTAGTTTAATAGTTTTCAGGATATAATTTATGGACGATTTGTTATTAATTTTATGGTATTATATTAAAACAATAAATTAAATATTATAATAAACTAGATTTACATTTTGCCACAGCATCAGAGTGTTGCTATGGAGTTGTAAAGGTGTTCCAAGTATTATATAGTGCGTTGTTATGTGGTTGAGAGGGTGTTTAAGTGGTTGCTATGGCAATGATAATTAGTATCTGGTGTGAGGGCCCTTTAAAATGTGACTAATTTTCTTTTCCTGGTGTCCAAAAAAACAAAACAAAAAAAGAATTGATCTTTGTTGGAAAACACAATTGAAAACTCACACATGAGCTTAATTCCATCCTTGTGCATCTAAAACAGAATCTACAATGACCGTCTCAGTGGAGACAGTGTGTACAGTTTATCTGGAAGTCACATGCTGTTTGTTTGTTGTCTCAATGTGACATTTATTTTGCATTTACAGTTTTCATAATTACAGCATTAGGGCATGTGATTACTGTAGCTTCTCATCACCTGTGATGTCATTATAAAGAGCTTAGACTGATGTTACTGCTTAATCACCATGTAGGTGGTGAATTTTAATACACTTGTTGACCATTAGGTTTACCTAATGCGGTATATATATGGTTGACAAATGTTCACTGATGAAATAGCCTTATAAGGGTGATAATGAGGTATACTTGCAGGTCATTCATGCCCCCTACAGGAGCAAAGTTGTATAAAAATTAAATAAAGCGACTTACAATGTGAGGAAAACAAAGAAGCGATAAATCATAAGTCAATAAACATCAGCTGTACGTAGATAAAGATTTTACCCAGAGTCCAAGATTTCAATGCTTGATGTGATGCCGGTTGGGAGAGAAATTATGTTTCAATTAGCAGATTGTCAAGTTATCATCTCATCAAATAAAAACAGTTATTTTAATAATGAAATTTGAATCCTATTTTGTAAACAGAAATGTTAACTGTGTTGCTCAGTTGGTAGAGCGTGGTGATAGCAATGCCAAAGTCATGGGTTCGAGTCACAGGAAACACACAAACTGATAAAATGTATACCTTGAATGCACTGTAAGACACTTTATATACAAGTGTCTGCAGAATGCACAGATATAATGTGTTTAACTCTTAACAGTCCAACCAAAAAACAAATGAAAATATAAAATTGTAGAATGTATTTTATAAGGTTCATTTAACCATTGCATATAGTATAAATAGTAAGAGCAGAAATAGCAATGTGGTAGTATGTTATTCTGAACACAGATTTTTTTTTTAAACACATTCTGTGAACTACCAGTTCACAAAGGGGGTGGGGTGGCATAGCAGCTAAAGATAACAGCTTGTAAGTGAAATGTTGCTTCAAATCTCAATCCAGCAGGGGGTAAATCTTTGCAGCTTTTAAGAAATCAATCCAGTAGCATATACATGTACATTGCATGTTAAATATTGTGATAATCCTCTTTAAAATGCATTGAACTGTATGATAGTAATAATATTTTTCTGCTAATGTCCTGTTCTCTCATCCCCCCTCCACCAGTTTCTCACGAAACCCTTTTGGATCATGTGTTAGAGCTGATTATGAACGAGAAGCCCCCGAACAGCACCAGTCTGTTTCTGAGTGAAGATTCGGAGAAGCCCCAGCGTGCCGACGAGGGTCTTCAGCGTCTGTGCAGGGTGATACAGAAACAGATGTCCGGAGGCAGAAGAAAGATGTGCGGCCTCACGCGAGAAAGCGTCAAGACGTTCCTGAGACGGAACGCGTTTGTGATCTTTACTGTGGCCGCTGTGGCTTTAGGTAAAGCGGAGAATCTGTAGGAAAACTACAGGAAAAACACGGAAAGCAGTTTTCAAAGACAGCAATAAGAATAATTAAAATCCTATTTTAATCCTATTTTCCTTTTTTCTTTATATTCTTTTTTTCTCATTTGTGTCTATTTATCCTAATAATGTTTATTTCAAACATCCAGGACAAAACTAATACATAAATGAAACTTAACTGTGATCTCTATTAAGTCATCCAATCTAAAAAATGACCTTGTCCTTTAGAACATATTGTACTGTATTGTTGCAAAATAATCACACCATTCACACTAAACAGTGTTATCAAGTAAAGTGTTGAAAATGTTTGTTGCTATTAAGCTTCAGTGTGGTGTATATATTGTAACTGGTTTGTGGGATGTTGCTCAACTGCATTGCTCAGGTGTGCTGCTGGGTTTTGCTCTGAGACCTCTGAACCTGACCATCAGGGAGGTGAAGTATTTCTCTTTCCCTGGAGAGCTTCTGATGAGGATGCTTCAAATGCTTGTTCTGCCCCTCATTGTCTCCAGTCTGGTCACAGGTGCAACATTACTTTACTGTCTATAGATCTATCAGTATAAACTAAAGCAAATGTTAA
This sequence comes from Ambastaia sidthimunki, assembly GCA_036877625.1. NCBI lineage: Eukaryota > Metazoa > Chordata > Actinopteri > Cypriniformes > Botiidae > Ambastaia > Ambastaia sidthimunki. The sequence continues at coordinate 5,824 of JAZGTK010000032.1, forward strand.
CATGCATGTCTAAGTGGCCAGAACAAGTTAAAGTGGACCAGACTTTGTACAGATAGTCAAGTCTGTATTTTTTGCATCCCACAGGAATCTCCTCCTTAGACAGCAAAGCTTCTGGGAAAATGGGAATCCGGGCCATAGTTTACTATATGGTAACCACATTTATTGCAGTTTTCATCGGTATCGTCATGGTGATTATAATCAGACCAGGTAAAGGGAGCAGGGACAGTCCAGTGGCCTCTAGTGGCAGTATTGAGCCAGTGCAGGCGGCTGATGCCTTTCTGGACCTGATAAGGTAAGGAGAAAGTCAAGCTTGGACAGTACAATCACTGTTTATTTTTGATATATTACGGGGGTCTGATTTTTCTCACTCTTTTTGCAGAAACATGTTTCCACCAAATCTAGTTGAGGCCTGCTTCAAACAGGTTTGGAAATCCTTGTTTACTCCTCATGTCTAAATGATGTGACATTAACAGACGTTACTAACCTCCATCTTTTGTTCTTTCAGTACAAAACATTATATAAGAAAACCGTTTTGACAAAAAACATCACCATCATGGGCAATGCGACAGAAAGCATCAACTCCACTGATCTCCAGATGTCCAACATAAGCACAATCCTGCAGACGGTCCAGGAGACGGTGGAAGAGGTGGTCCCTGTTTCGGGTTCCTCTAATGGGGTGAACGCCCTGGGGCTGGTGGTCTTCTCCATGTGCTTTGGATTAGTGATCGGGAACATGAAACAGCAGGGTCAGGCTCTGCGGGACTTCTTTGACTGCTTGAATGAGGCTATAATGCGCTTGGTGGCCGTCATTATCTGGTTAGTGTCTGATTATTTTCTTCTGATCACACTGCTACAGAGGCTTTGTTGTTTAGTCCTAAATACACATTACACAAAAAATGAAAAGTATTGCTGAAAAATAGTTGAAATGATGGACAATAACATGAGATACAGACTCATGTGAGTCTGTATCTCATGTGATTGTCCATCAAAGTATAAACGTTGGCACGGCTAATAAAGTTAAAACGGTTGAAACCAAACATACTATAATTTTTGTCTTAGGGATTTAATCTGATTCACAAATACTTTCCAAATAAGGCACCAATACAGTATAGTACAAAGAGCAAAGCTTAAGCATACAATGATGATAGCGTTTCCATATCTTTACGTTTTTGTTTTATTTCAGTAACATTTACTAAGTTACACCCTAATAACATTCTGCCTTTAAATAGATCTGAAGAACAATTTTTGGTCATATCAGTGGCCTAGAGAAGCTGTATTATTCTATGTGAAGTGGGCTGATTTATGGGGGCAGACATATTAAGGTCCCTGACTGGCTGAAAACTATTTGCTTCATCTGGATTATTCCCTTGCTGTTGGACACTGTAATTTTGATTGCAAAATACATGCATTCACAATGATAGTCACTTTATATAATATCATTCACTGTTAAATCAATACATTGTGGTGAATGCAGTGTTTAAACATGGAGAAATTTAATGTGTAATTACAGTAACAGCTTTACTGTGAAATGTCACTCTTTGGTCACACCTCCACTCTTTTGGGCAGGTATGCTCCAGTGGGAATCCTTTTCCTGATCGCAGGAAAGATTGTGGAGATGAAGGATCTTGCCCAGGTGGGAGGACAGTTGGGGATGTATACGGTGTCCGTCATCGTTGGGCTGCTTATCCACGGCCTGTTTGTTCTGCCTCTGCTGTTCTTTGTGGTGACCAGGAAGAACCCCTACACCTTCATTGCCGGGCTGCTCCAGGCTCTGATCACTGCTCTGGGCACATCCTCCAGGTAACCCCTGCGGGTGGAATGTAGAACTATATAGTCCAGTTCAATACGATATAGTTCTACACTCTATACTATACTAACATAGAGGTGATTCTCATATTAATCCCATGAAATGACAATTATTTTAGTTGTTGACAAATTTCTTGGAACTTTTTTTATTTCAAATTTAAAAAAAAACATATTAACTTTCCAATTGATGGTTAAAAGGAAATAAAGTATAAATGTTGGCACGGCTAATAAAGTTGAAACAGTTGAAACCAAACATACTATAAATTTTTGTCTTAGGGATTTGATCTGATTCACAAGTACTTAATTTCCAAATAAGGCACCAATACAGTATAGTACAAAGAGCAAAGCTTAAGCATACAATGATGATAGCAATTCCATATCTTTACATTATATGTAGCATTTCCATAACTTTACATATTTGTTTTACTTCAGTAACATTTACTAAGTTACACCTTAATAACATTCTGCCTCTGAATAGACCTAAAGAACAATATTTGGTGTAGCTTACAGATTATAACTCTAAGGCTACAATCACATATCTCAGTATCATGTTTTGCTGTTCCTCAGCTCTGCCACCCTGCCCATCACCTTCCGTTGTCTGGAGGAAAACAACCATGTGGATAAACGAGTGACCCGGTTTGTGCTGCCTGTCGGAGCCACAATCAATATGGACGGCACAGCTCTGTATGAGGCAGTGGCGGCCATTTTTATTGCTCAAGTCAATGATATGGACCTGAATTTTGGACAAATTCTCACTATCAGGTTAGTTATGACTGTCATGTGTACACATACTAAGCACAAATACAGTTGTTTATCTCTTCAAATCGTATACATTTCTAAAAAAACAATCACTCAAGGTTTGTCGTTACCCTACAAAGCTTAACACATCAACAGACTTTGTGCATTTGTTACAGTAAAAAAAACATTACATTTGCCATTCTAGACTTCACTACACTTTTAAAATGTTTACACATACACAGTAAATAGTGATTTAAATGCTCTGCCAATTTTCTCCAAATTACAGCTATATTCCCTGTGGACTAGTTAATAAAAACAGTGTTTGACTGTGTTAAAAAGCCCTTGTCTTTCCTCCAGTATCACGGCAACCGCCGCCAGCATCGGAGCAGCAGGCATCCCTCAGGCTGGGCTGGTTACCATGGTGATAGTATTGACATCGGTGGGACTGCCCACAGAGGACATTACACTCATCATCGCGGTGGACTGGTTCCTGTGAGTCTCACTCAAATGTCACACTGAAGCATGCGGCTCCAGTAGAGAGCACTCTTCCAAAGGTTATTGATACATAATGCAGGCCGCTAATCTGAAGGAGAGTTGGCACTCTCGACACATTGCGCTTTTATAATAACAAGCATTAGATTGAAAACATTGACTGTGTTTAATAGCTGACTCAAGGCTGTATGCTAAAAGTTATTGTGTTATTATTGGTGTTTTCTAAGACAAGCATCAATATTGCTATTACTTAAACTGTTGCTCAATGGGGTTTTGAACAAACCCCTGTTATAAAATATTAAACTGTGACTTGTTTTGGTCTTGTGTTATGGACATACCTCAAAGATAGCTCAAATGTGTGGCTTGTTAAGGAAAAGTGTGTTATTACTTTTCTAAGTAAATGAACATGAGATTTTTTCCTGGTGAATGATAAAATAGACAAAAACCTACAATAAACGGATCCAGGGACCAAAATGCTAGTTTGAATAAGACTCGGATTAGCTATGTGCTAAAAGGACATCTTAGAAACAGCACAGAAATGCCTCAGAAAAACATTGTTTCTGTGATTATTTAACAAATAGCATAAGTGGTACTTGCTTTTTAATAGTTGAAAAAATAATCCTGGCAAACTTGCGTTATGTACTGAGAATTGTTTTTTGTTTGATTTTTGTTTTTGTGATTCTGCAGGGACAGACTCAGGACCACCACCAATGTGCTGGGAGATTCGTTTGGCGCCGGAATTGTTGAACATCTGTCACGGCAGGAACTCCAGAACCAAGACGTAGAAATCAGCAACTCTGTGATTGAGGAGAATGAAAAGCCGTACCAGCTGATCTGTCAGGAGAATGACTCTGTGAAACACCGCAACAGTGAAACCACCATGTAACAGCCACATTCAGACCTTAAACAACTGTCTAAACAAACCTGTCTAAACAAACAAACAGCTGTTAAACAAAATCACAATGTGCTCAATCAAATATTGCAAACAACACATATCAGTGATCAGACCAAGTTATAATTTGTGGTTTTATTTGTCACTATTTTTAGTTAACTTTAAAGTAATTACATCCAAGGCAAAGTAGCACCCATTTAAATGAACACTATGCTAATTACATACAATAATGCTGATTTGAGACTGTTGTAAACATTTACGTCTTTGTAAACTGTTATTATAGTATAAAGAGTGTTTTTAAATGAATAGTGTTGATGTTATTAAACCAGCATAATTACTATGTATTTTAGATGTTTGAGCTATTACCTCATACACATGATGCCAGACTCAGTAATGACATCACATGTAGAAATAAATTAAACTTTGTTGAGTAACTTTGATGTTCATATGATGTTGAATAGTGTTGTAACATTTATAGAATCTTTGTTTTTTTGACCCATTCATTTTTATTATACATTACTGAATTTTTACCTTAGTGTTATGTTATAGACTGTGAAGTATGAAAATGTATAATTTATCCCTTAAAATGGCTTTTAAAAATATTATTTTGCTTGTGATGACACTTGGATAGCAGGATGCTTATTTAAATGGTGTTAGTAAAGAAAGTATTATCAGGTAAAAGTTTATGAATAATCTTTTACTTTTTGGTTAAATCTATAAGTGAGTTGCCTAGATATTTAGTTGGGGTTCAACTTAATTTATGTTGTGCTGTGCCAGTTAATTGTGGCTGTTTTTAAAACTATAATCTATTTGCCCCTATAAATATTCACCCATGCCTATGTTTGCCTGGGTGAAGCACTTTAAACCTTACAAGGACCAATATAAAAGGGGCCAATAACAGTTATTTCCATACTGCCAGTGCTTATGAATGAATTCATTGTACAGTGTAATTCTGCCCTCAGTCCTCTTTTGCTTTTGATAGTATGTGTATAACTTACAGTGTATAACTTACAGTGTATCTCACACAGGGAGATAACTATTTGTAAATGCAAACTTATTATGTGAAACTGGAATTGTATTGTTTTATAATGTTACAATATTTATATTATTATAAACAATATATTGTTATTTATCACAAATATAAAAGCTTACATGGTTTTATTGTGCTTGAATTGCTGTTTAAAGTTTGCCTTTTAGAGTTGGTGTGAAAATATTTTTGGCTTAAATAACTGGATATTTTGAAGTCTGGAAGGTGTTAAGAAAAATAAATGTCTCAGGTATTATTTATTTTGTAGTGTTTTACTGTCAATACAAACCACAACAGCGTGGCGTTTACATTGAGCGTTGCTTTAGAACATACGTCCCTCTAGTGGTGTGTGGTGGTAGGACAAACTCATAAACAAAATCACAACATTTAACTCATTGACACATAGAATGGACATATTTATATGTATATCTATATACATATACATTTGTATATTTATATGTGTATATTTAAATACATATAAATATGTATATATATTTTTTTATATCTCAATGTATATTAAGATAATAGAAAAAATGAATGATGTGCAGATTTCTTCTGTCACAAAAAAAGGTGAAAATACATTTTTCATTAACACACATTTCGTTAATGTGTTTTTTAAAAGGTGCATCAAAATGGCCTCTGCCTGCCAAGTGATAATACCAAAATTTACTTGCTTATATAATGTATTACATAGGTCTGTATTAAGCCTTAGGGTTAGTTATAATTCATAATTAATGGAACTTTCCAGGACATAACCCCATATTTAGGATTGGTGCTAAAATAGTTTATGAATCAAACATTGGAAAACCCAACCCAGGGTGCTATTAAACCTGGTACTATTGGTCTGACTATAGGTAAAATACAATTCCCTTAAAGTTCAACAATAAACTTTTCAATTAAATTGAATAATTGAAATCAATCAATAAAAAAAATCAGAGAAATTTGTCAAAGTCAGATTTTTCCAAGATTTTTCATAGTCATATGTATATAATAAAAAAAAAAATCTGGTTTATGTTTAGAATTGTGAAGGAGAGAGACCCAGTTGGATACATTTGAAACAAGATATGTTTTTGTTTACTTTTTTATTTATTGTTATATATAAAAATCAGTTGTGTTTTAACATACACAAGAGAATCTGTAATTGCACTATAAATTGTCGAGAACAGTCATACCAGTTTACTGGACTCTATTGAAGAGAGTATAAGTTACTATACATAGCTGCAGAGATTATGAACAACCTTATAGTAACGAGCCTCAGAGAAGAATACTTTGGCATATAGAATAACAGTCATTTGAGAGGACATCTAAATATCACAATATATCTGGATAACATACTGTTTGGTAGTGAATGAGTCTACATATATTTTCTTATACATATAAGAAAACAGTGACACACAAAAGAAGGCTGGAGTTTCACAGATCACCCTTCCATTCTCACTCTTCACTTGGTCTAAAAACAAATGAAACGATAAACAAACGATTGTGGTCACTTCAGCCTTAAAAAGCAAACAGGCTGCAAACTTTTTTAAGCAGCCTTGATTTTAGAAGTATTTCCACATCATTTTTTTCATTGGCATTTTAGAAAATGTCCTTCTATAACCAATACTGGAACCAAACCAACCAGGTCAGATCAATCACAGTAAAACATTTGATTCAAAGCAAATGTGAAACACACAAAAGTACAAGACTCTATAATTCGTTTTTTTTTTTTTATAAAAAGAACTACTAATCCCAAACAACTCATCCTACTCATTCCCAAGCATGAACCATCCCATGAAGTAACAGAATAATAAAAAAGTATTCACTATAAATCATTAAATATAAGTATAAAATCCTGAAAAGTTTGAGGTTTTTGCAAAATATTTAAACATATACAAACACATAAGTTATTTGAGAGTAGAGAGAAAAACTTATGTAATTCTTCTGTTTCATAGTAGTGGGCAGTGTCACTTTTTTTGGCATGCGTTCTTGGTAATCCCTGATTGGTGGATCTCTTCTTAGAATTATGGGTAATAAAGTTCTTATAACCAAGTCGGGAATTAAACTTTTTTGTTAACATTGACTTATAATTTAATATCCTCAGAGATCATGGTAGCCCATAAAATATTTATACATTTAAACATCAGTTTTTCTATGGAGAAAATGGTACTAACACTGTTGAGCTCAACCAAAATGGTATCAAATATTTCTTGTTTACCTTATTCATCTTTTGGGAATTAACAACAGCGACCTGTAAAATAAAATAAAAAAATCATCAATTTTCTGGACCACAAGACAGAAGTTTTGTTAGGTCCTTGGAATCCACAGAAATCTTACCTCCGACATCACGGGAAGATTCATATGAGAATGGAACCACATGATCCTGTGGGCTTTGACTCCCTGCCTCTGGAACAGTTTCCGTAGTAACCTCTTCACCTTCCTATCCCTTGGATCGGCACACTTCACTGCCTTTTTGGTGTACAATCTGCCATGATTAAAAGACGCAAGAACATCAGCACCAAGCTCTCTCAGACTCTCTCTCTCTTCACATACAGCAAATCCTAAATCTTTTAATCTGCTATGCTTCAAGTCAGCCTGGGCCAAATTGGCTCTGTTGAAGAAACAGTTTGGGCATTGTCCACCAGGCCTGATTGCATTCTTTTGCTCTACTTGCCTGACAATTACTGCTCTCTGTAATAAAAACCTGACCTGCTTAGACGGCGGGGCCTGCAAGCTTTAATAGGGCATATTTGTGATTGTTCCAGAATGCTTGAAATACTTGCATGATGGCCTTTATGCTGCAGTCTGGTCCCTCAGTCTGTACCTCAAACCTCAGCACATCTTTGGTCCGGACCTTTCCATGAGAGTACTGCATACAGCACTGAACATCTCTCTGCATTTGGACACCCTTCCCTGACATGGAGACAAACCAGATTCAGCACGGATTTACACTGAGAACCAGCAATTCAGAGCAGGATTCAGATCAGCAAGTCCAGCAATATAAATGAAATTATGCATCTGACTTGCATGTTCAACAGTTTACAGAGAAAATCAGGTGTCGCAAACAGATTTGGACTCCTTTACGTGGCAGCAGTTACCTCACGCAACTCCCATCTCGCACCACCATCCTCAAACAAACACGAAACTCCAGCATCCAGAGCTTAAGCCCCAGTCTGGCTATCAAAGCATTATGTCTCTTTCCCGCCCACTAAGATCTGGTTCCTACCGCCCCGTTCCGACATCACGGTGAGATGCAGAAGAGAGTTTGACCTTACCTTCCAGGCAGCCGAAGAGCACAGCAGAGAGGAAGAGGATGGAGACAGTCTGCAGGAACATGGTGGAACCTCAGAAGGATTTAATCCTCCGCTCTGCCTGCTGTCCTTCTCGTGCTGTTTTTATTTCTCTCTCCTCTCTCCCTCCCTTCCCCTCTCGCTCCTTTTCTTTCACACGCTAACACACCCACAGTCTCCCTCGCCCCCCCTCATGTGCTGTTTTCACAGTCGTAGCCTCTCCCCCCTTCTGTCGAGATACAGTATGCACAACTCTCTCCAATTAACACATCAAGCTATGCAACTGATGTGCATGACATAATCGCTGCAGTACCGAAACCATCTTTTGGCGATACACATTTTGCAAAGCTCTCAATAATAATACATTGCAAAATTCTTCGAAAATGCTAAATGAAGCGGAATGCAAAAACAGCAGGCAAATGAAATATGGTCCTGGAGAGGAATGTTGAATGAAGGGACCCACCTTACATTGAAATGGCAAACTTTCTTGGACAGCTCAGATTTATTTCAGTGCAAAAATGTTGGAGCTGGATTAGAAGCAGAGGTCTGTATTGCTAAGGGTGGAGTGTGAGAAAACATTTAAAGAAATGTAACATCAGGAATCAATATGGGTACATGTGTGCATACGTTCAGAGGCCGTCCTCATGTCAAGTTTCTGAGTCGGGTGGAGAGAATTATGTTGGGCCTTCACGGTTCTGACATACCTGTGATCATTACATTGAAAATATGCTATCTGCATCTCCAGGGTGGGTGTGGAGGCATGCAAGAATTCAGCTGTAAAAATATACCCTCCTCATGATCTTATCATGTCTGCAAGCCAATCGTATTTCCTGCATATCTCTCTGGCAATTAAGGGATCATTGCACAGCGTGGAGAGCAAAACATGCCAGCCGTTGTTCAAAGAACCCTGTTTATTTTGTGAATGAAGAGCAGCTTTATGTTGACAAACGAACACAGCTTTTGCAGCATTAAACACTCAGCAGGTGAAGCTGTTTGAGAAAAAAATCTGGATTCGTTTATCAGAACTCATTTGCAAGACATCGCTCACATTCATGTTCTGTCAATATGCACAGGAATCGAGGTGGTGTATTCTGTAAGATCTGGGATGATAACTGAAGGGTTTTAAGTTTAAACCTTGCAGGGGTGATTCAGGATCTATCACCAACGTACTTTGCAAAGCAACTTATCCTTGTCACTGAACACAGCAATGTTTATTAGGTTTAAGTGAAACTGATTACATAACCCCAGACTGTGTTGGAATAAATTAAACTGACACTCACTGTCATGAAGCTATGGTGTTTTGGACGGTTGCCAGGGCATTCCTAAGTAGTTCTGGTTGGTTGCTTGCTGGCCCAAACCATGAGAGCCCACCCAAAAGTTTCTCTGATATTCTGGTCTCTTGTTATGGGCCCTATACCTTAAAAGCAGGATAGGTGATTTTTTTTCCAGAAACATCTGTTACTAGGCTGGTTGAAAGTCTCTTCACATCCAGAAAGCAATCACTAAGTGGTCTTAATATATTTATATAAATATGTATCTTCAGTGGAGAGGGCAGGACCATAAAATGTTCATCCAATCATTGCATTGGGTCCAAATGCAATGATAGGATGTCCTACTTGCCTGTCAAACTATGTATGCATTCATGTGTTAGAGAAGGCATGGTTTAGGGAGCACTCAAAAAGGAGGGCGGGGTCTCTTATGTAACTCAAGGGGTACAGCATCGCATTAGCAGTGCAAAGGTTGTAGGTTTTAGATTTATACCTTAAATGCAGTGTAAGTTTCCTTGGATAAAAGTGTCAGCCAAATGCACAAATGTAAATCTTATGCTTTCAAGGCTGGGTTGCTATTACTATGTCTAGCTTCTTTTTGCTTATTTTATTGTTCGCCAGACAGAATTCCTGAGTCTGTTCATTTGGTAATAACACACCCCTCCCAATCTGATTTAGGGTATGAATTCTTTCATAGTCCACTAAATGTTCACTGAAGTATGTTACAAAAACCCACACAAAGAAGGCAGCACAAAGAATTTCAAGCATGACATTTAAAATTCCCATCAAATGAAAGACCTGCTTGTCTTAATTTTATGTCCTGGTTTAAGACATAAGACCAACATATCCAACATGAAATATTGGGTTTCATGTTACATTTCTACCAAAATTTGAGCCCACCAAGGACGCCCCATTCAAGTCAAAGCGTGTTTCCTGTAGAAACACTTTAGTTAAATCTTAGAAAAAGGCACATTCTTTGCTGCTATGTTTGTAGACATTTTCTGCTCAGTTTCCTCTGATCTGGCAGTTACGAAAATCTATAGATACAATGGCAGGTTAAATTCTGCCTTTAAGCCTCTTGATTAAGCACAAAATCGTAGATGAACAGTGAGGTAAACAGTGAGGAAATGACCATCTCAAATTACCTGCAAGCTGTCTATTTAGTGATTCAAACCCTCAAATTATGAACTGCACGCTTCATTGATGGTCTTAGGTATAGCACTCACACTGCAAAAACCACAAGACCCAATCTGATTGGTTGACTGCTACAAAACTTCTTTGAGGTGTGCATGTTTTTAATAAGTCCAATTAAATTAAGTTTCACTAAAGTTTGTTAGGTTATTGAACTAAATCTATCACTGTATGTTCTGTGTTTTCTTCTGTTTGGCAAATATTGCTCTACACAGAGTACACACAAAATCTTTGTGTATTTTTGTGCATTATTATTTGAATTCTTCCCCAATAGTCTATAACTGTAGTTTGATTACCCTTAAATTGCACACAAATTCAAAAACTGTGGTTGGCTGCCAGTCTCTTTTATGTATGTGGGCAGTTCTTAGCCAACGAACCAGCAAAGTGGACCAGACTTTATGCCAATACCCTAAAATCTTAATGGAACTCATTGTTATCAACCTATCAAAAAACAAATATCACTTGTTTTTCTCAAATCAAACATTCACACTCTGAAAAAACAAAGATTTAGGAAAGAACCTCAATTTATTTAAACATAGTTATAAGAATATTATAATATTAAAAAAGGCACTTTACAACTTTTAAAACATTATATCTACAAACCCAAGCAGACCAAAATCACAATAAAATATATGTTTTATCCTTGTTTGTCTTTCAACCAACATATTGATACCAACACACAATACAAACATCTTTTAACAAACATACTGGACCTTCAGAACATGAGTTTGTTCGGAATATCTGAGCTGGTCCAGTCAGTCCAGTGTACCTACACAAGAGTAATTCAGAGAATTTAAATGCACATATCTTAAGAAACATTACTACTGTAAGCTACTCAAAAAAAAAAAAGATTTTTCTTTCATGAATGGGTCAGCTGTTGGATTTTAAGAAAATGTATCTCAAACACAGTTATATATGTTTTATAGCTACAGCATGCATTTAAGCAAGCTAGCTTACTTTTAGCTAGCTTACTGTTTAGCTTAACTTACTGTTTTTCAGTTATATAAAACTCGGCAGGTCTGGCTGGATCATTTCTTTTAACATTTAAATTCTTTCAGCATTATTACCATTGCATTATTCACTTTCTTTGATTAAATTATTTTAAAACCCTTTCTGTATTATCTTTATACAGAGACAGAGATTTCAGGGAAATTTGTAAGGTTTCAAAAGTGTAGAAATCAAATTTTATGAAGTAATAAAATACCTAGAAAGTCTGTGTATTCCCATAATATCTGACACCAGTTCTTGGAAGACGAGGTTTTAAGTGAAGAAAAGCAATGAAGGCAATCAGAAAGAGCCATAAAACTTTCTCCCTCTCCTTTACACTGTTGCCAGCAGGAAATATCATTAAATCATGGTTTGCTTACCTTCCAAAAAGGCAAATTCATCTATTGCTTCGATTGCATTGTCTGCCAAAGAGAAAAAAGCACCAGCCGTTACAGCATCAGGACCGTTGATGTTTCTAGTTACTATTGTATTTGAACCATTTTCAAATCTGATATTTCTGCTTACCCAAGTCTTTTCGCTGAAGGGTTTTTCTCTTCCCCTGTTGTGCGTAAACATGAGCGCCTTTTGCGATCATTTCCACGAAAAGCTCCTGAAAGATGGACGGACCTATTAAAACCCTAATTGCTGATTTATTTCAATTCCAAATTGATTGTACCTCATATTTTGTAGACTGCATACATGTTAAGTCATAGCCACTGTATTCTATTTTTCATCTACAATGTCCCTAGCATTTATTTCTCAAATATTTCATATATTTTTGTTTACCTCACAATACTTATTTGGTAACACTTTACAATAAGGTCTCATTCATTAACATTTGCTAATGCATTCACTAACATGAACAATAAGCAATACACTTTCACAACATTTATTAATTTTGTTTATGTTAGTTCATTGTGCATTAACAAACACAACTTTTTAAAAATATATTAGCATGCCAAAATTACATGAACCAATACGGCTTTCTAATATAGTTCACTATTATAGTTATGGAACAATAAATGGGACCTTATTGTAAGTATTTTACACACTCTAGCAATATTGACTCTGAAATGAAATCTGAAATAAAATCGATAATTCGTACTGATAGGCATGACAAGTGTTAGGGGGGAGAGATAGTGAGAGAGTTAACACTGCGCAGTCTGGGTCTAAATTCAACCTCATTTTTACCGTGGCCTTGGCTATGATGAACACGGACTCCTGACTCGCCAGACTCACATCCGGATCGGCTTTCATCAGGGACTTAATGCGTGACAACGGTAACTTGGCGAGCCGGTGCTGTTGTGCCCCAGCGACGGACCCGCTTTGCGCATTTCCTCTGTCCTCCTCCGGCTCGGGGACTCGGTGCTCATCTTCAGCTACGATCCGCTCTGGATCAGACTCTGCGGGAGCTGCGGGTGTAGTCGTCGCCATTGACGCACGCGGCTTTCGGAATAGCACGCGCTCAGAAAGCGAAAGCGCGTGCCTGTTCCTCTCCCGCCAAATCTGCCAGTAAACGCAAGCTGGAGGGGAAGGACGCGGAAAAGACGTCACAGTGTGATGTCATGTTAGCGGGTCAACTCATTCCGTTCGGTAAAGGTCAGATAAAGTACATTAACGATTGACAACGACACAGCATCTAATTTTAGGATTGATTTTAAATGACAAACAAATGGCAAGTTTATTTAACGATAACATGACTGTTTGCAAAATCAATGGGGCAGTATGTAACCTAATTTTTTTAGTTCATGTTTACAGAAAAGAAAATATGGATTTCTAAAATAAAGTTAGTGTAGTGCGTAAATAAGTAATAATTATCCTTGCTTGCACACAGTCTCATACACTGTACACCAGAATTCATGCAGGCGGATCTTAAATGGGGGACTGCGCCCCCTACTGTAGGGCATCGCCTATTATCATTTAATGTCAACTAACTAATTATTTTAATATTAACTAAATGTTAAGTTAACCAAAGATAAAGAAGCTGTTGTTTAGCTACATATTTGTCACATTAAAACTTAAGTAAAATGTAATGTACACATGACTCACTATACATTAACAATTGAATTTATGACTTATAATGTGCTATATCACTATATAAATAGCTCTGCAATACAGGTGAGTCTTAACCTGCTTCAGATCCACCAAGTTTGTCATGCTATATGGGAAAATGTTCACAATGGGAATATGTTTTAAACAGTCTTTTATAGGTTTGTCAGCAATGCTTGAACAGTTAAACAGTTTCTAGACAATTACTACACATTAACACACAAAACCATTGCTACAGTAAACAGGCATTTGTGACATTTCACAAAATGTACAGAAATATAGCCTCTTTCCAGTGTGACAACTAGCCCCAGTCTTCCCATCAAATCTGACCATCTGTTTCCATCACTGTTTGAGTCCTTCTATTCAGCATGTTCACAGCTTTAATAACGTGTGGTGGAGTTTGGCTATTCTTGCCTAATTGGATTTAGCGCTGTTGATCGGTGGGATTTACAGTCTCATTGTAGCATGAGATGCTGTTCCGTCTACATTCATTCACACAGACACCAGCATGAAGGTTCCTCAACTACCAGGTAAAACTTACAGCACTTTTACATAAACACATCAGATCATGAAGGAATCCACAGACTTTAAGCAGACAGCAGGAGATAGAGTTTAGACTGTTATACAGAAGAAAAAAAACATGCATTGCTTACTGGTTGTTTAAAAACATCTAATACATCTAATACATCTAATATCTTACTGTTATAATTATTTCAGGCTGTGTAAGGCCTGTTTGCTCCAGTGTACAGTATAATTTACAGTACAGCTGTCAGAACTAATGTTGGATAGAATGTAAACAAAAGAGTGTTTTTAAGCTGATTTTCTACTAATTGTAATCACTGCTTTGTGATGTTTAATGGTGTTACTAAAAAAGTATGAATTTTTCATTAAATGGTTTTGACGTAATTAATTAAATTGGTTTCAATTTGATGCAGTGTTGTTTGCAGACATTGGTTTATTAAAAGTTTTTCTATTGTTGTACAGTACGGACAAAGGCAATATTGGATTTAGAAAATATGTAATATCACATTTAATCATAACAGTTACAGATTAAAAATATTATGGTATTAGTTATTACAAAGACTGCGTGAAGGTCATGCCATTAGGACTTAAACAGGCAAACCTTATTATAGTTTTCATGAGAGCAGTAGCTTCAGTGTTGCTGACATTAAAAGTAGTTCAGTGGATTTCCTGTGATGTATTTTTAGAAGTGTGTCGAGTCGACAACTTGTGATGCATGGTCTTAAAAGTGCTCCTAATCCAACCTGCTTAGAGACTTTCCAATTCAGACTTCCTATACATGACTGATCTCATCTTCAATTCAAGACACTGTACATTTAGACTTAAATAGACAGGACACAGTGTAGGTCTAAAGATTATACTCAAAACTCAAAATGTTAAATTTTAAGTTAACGTTCAAGGTAAATTTGTATTTAGAAGTTTCTGATGGTATACATTTTACATTAATTTTACGTAATTTCATTTTACATAATTTCTATATTCCAAAATGGTGTTTAATATAATTTAAGACTTGATATTGTCGCTGCCAGTGTCAACAGTCTTAATTTTCGGCTTTTTGATTATATAAATTTAAGCTTGAGAGCTATACAGTAGGATATAACTTGTAGTTGAACTTTAAATAAAACAATTTCTCAAAGCTAGTGGTGTTATACATTTCATTTTAAAAAATGAACATGGCTGTGCATGGCATAAAGAATAATAACTGTATTATGTTTGATGTTCAGCTGGCCAGTCTATCACAACAGACATCATACTGTGTCATGATCCCTGTACACTGAAGGTTAAGCCACTGTGAACCTTTCCTTCAGTATGGAAGGTCATTAAAGGGAATACTTCCTGTCTGTGGACATTGACACAACCTTTGCTTTTATATTCTAAATATAACTCAAATTAGAATTAAATTCTAATGTAGAATTAAAAACAATTTTAAATTACAGTTTAATTGCTCAATTTCAATTTAGCTAGCAAACAGGAAGCAATTCATGGACCACAATTTTCCCACAATGTTCTAATTTTAAACAAAGTGATGCTGTATAGCAAAAAGAAACTCTAAAGAAAATCTAAAATGCAAAACTTTAAATTTAGATTTTTGACAGTTTTGAAAATGTCTAATTAGTTATGTTCTCCAAATTATAAGAAATAAAGTGACACTTTCGAGTAAATCACAATTAATATTGTAAAATATGTTCGATTGACAAATCTGTTTAAAACATGAAATTCCTCTGTTGTGTGACTATTAAATTTTCCTTGAATTTATAGTTCAGTTGTACATTGCTCTTCTGTCTTCTGTCTTCTGTTATTTTGTCCCATCTAAGGTACCAAAACACTAAAAGTTTGGACAAAACGACATGGGAAAAAAGGAAAAAATGAGCCAGTGGTCCAACCCACCCAGACAGAACCACAAACGTGGAAGTTTCCAAAGGTAACACCTGAACAACGAGCAAAGCAGACGGCTTTTGAGAGGGTCATCTATGACATGACCCATAATGAACGTGTCATCAATGACATCATGCTCGGCCACAGGATTGCTTTTTATGAGCTCAGAGGAGAGATAGGGACCGGAAACTTCTCCCAGGTCAAACTGGCTGTTCATGAATTGACTAAAGGTGAGACAATCAGAATCAATTTCAGTCTGTTATTTACTTTTGAAAGACTTTAAGTTTAAAAGACTTTGGAACGCTTGAGTATGTATTCACTGTGTCTGCATATAGTGGTATCAAAATATATTTAGACAACAATATTTTAGCCACAAATCATTACATATATGATTTGTCAACACAATATCAAACTAAAGGGCACCTGCAACCTATCAAACAAACACATTTTGGCCAGCTCTGCATATTCCACTGTCTTCTATTGGTCAAATGTTTTGCTGAAAGCATATAATACAAATGTTTGTATTGAAAAGTGTATGTGGTCATCTAATGCAATGCCATTTCTGCTATACTTTGTATGGCTGTACACTTTTGTCCAATAATCATATTTATTTCATATAATAAAATATTGTGAAATAGTTTTTATTCCTGTTTCACAATAAAATGCATACATGAATGTTTAACAGTAGCTGTGCGTGTGAGTGATCCAGACTTGATCTGCTCATGTAATCTCATCAGATTTACCCAACCCGACCAGCGTGCTTTTCTCTAATAGTTTTGGTGTGTAGGCTGAAATGCCTCTAGATAAGAAACACAACAGGGTGGTCTCTAACATTTCTGGAACATATTTTGGCACATAAGATTTTCCTCTTAAAATATGTCCACTAAATCTGTAGAAATATGACTAAAAATAACTACTGTTTGGCACCCTTTATCTCTTTCTGTCTCACACAGAGCGTGTAGCAGTAAAGATTCTGAACAAGACGCGTCTCGACAAGAAATCTCAGACTTTATTTACTACAGAAATCGTCTGTATGGAGAGACTTTCCCATCCAAACATTGTGCGCTTGTATGAGGTGCTTGAGACCAGTAAGCATTTGTACCTTGCTATGGAATATGGGAGTGGAGGAGACCTGTTCTCACGCATCACCACCAGGGGGCGCCTGTCAGACCCAGAAAGCAAACTTGTCTTTGCCCAAATCATTTCAGCCATTAAATACATGGTAAGAACAGCAGCACATAGACCTGAATGACCTAATTTTAGTTTGACTTTATTGCTTATGTGTACGGCTAGGGATTCAAGCCCTAAGTACAGAGACTAACCCTAAGTATTAAACTTTGGCATGTAGCTTATACAATGTTACGGATATGATACCTTACATTATGTAGACTGTTTGGGAAAGGCATTTGGCAGATGATAAAATAGGCCTAGAAAGGAGGGACCAAAATTTGAGATTTGGGGGTGGGCTAATTTAGCTTTATGGTAATAAGCAGTAAAGGAACCACCTAGCACACCATCCAGAATACTGTAGAAATTGCATCTTGCTAACAATCACTCAAAATTACCACCCACATAGCAAAACCCTAGCAACAATCTTGAACATGATAACCCCATAGTGTGCAAGTAACCACACTCAGCAGCATATAGTGAGGTTACGTGATGGTTAGGATGCTGCCTCAGAGAGTAGCCGTCTATGTAGGGAGTAAACAGCAAGGGAGCACACTAGGTTTTGGAACAGAGCTAATGTGTCAGTGGTTAGTTAAAAATTAAACATGTTTACAATTTACACTGTAAGATAAATCACTCCAACTGATCTATGCATATAATACTTTATTTTCCAGCATGAAAACAACATTGTTCATCGTGACTTGAAGGCAGAAAACATTTTTTATACCACATGCTACTGCATTAAAGTGGGCGACTTTGGTTTCAGTATTGTCAGTTTGCCGACCGAAACTCTGAGCACGTTTTGTGGCTCTCCACCATATGCAGCACCCGAGCTGTTCAGAGACAAAAGCTACGTGGGGCATTATGTGGACATCTGGGCACTGGGAGTCTTACTCTACTTTATGGTGACCGCCACCATGCCTTTTTACGCCGACAACCTGGGGCGTCTTAAACGCTGCGTCCTGCAGGGGGCGTACAGCATCCCGTCCTACGTCCCTGACCCCTGCCAATTGGCTATCAAAGGCATGCTAAGACCCGTGCCTGTGGATCGCACCACAGCCTCACAACTAATGCTGTGCTCCTGGCTGAAGGGCATCGAGTTCCCCACACCGTATCCCGCGCTTAGCTCGTCGCCCAATCACCTGACTGACCCTGTGAAGAGCCTGTGTGTGGAGGAACAGGAAGTGAAATCAGCTCTAAATGAGCTGGGCATCAGTGCCACACATCTGCAGAATAATACCTGCACAGACTCCCGAAGCCCAATAACAGGAACATACCGGATTCTGCTGCACCAGGTTCAGAAGAGGAGGTCATTGGAGGAGGTGGGGTATTCTGCCCTCCGCCCTGATGATTTTGGTACCAAAAAAAACCTGGGCGAGCAATGCAGTGGCCAAGCACAGTCCATCTGCAATGTGTAATGACCTATAAAGACCAGAGTAAATCTCATATCAATGGTCTATGTGTGGCATGTATAGGTTAATACCCATGATGCAATTTTTCAGAATGTAACGAATTTGAAGTCGAAATCAAGTTGAAAGTCAGCAAACTAGTCGTGTTCTGTTTTACAAAGCACCATTGTAAATTTGATGTGGATCTTCTTTATTTTCCTGATGCATGTACAGATATTAGGACAGTTTAACTCATATTTTTAACAAACACGCTGTTATGTTTTATCCAAAGTACAGTGACATTTACCTATAATTGTATTTCACTGTATTCTTTATCATTCATTGTGTCATTGTGTTTTATATTTATGATAACAACTCAGAACTCAGAACAGCTGACAAAAGTGGTTATGCACCTCTAGAATATTTAACAACTATTGCATTGAATAGATGTGAAACCCTCTTAAAATCCATAATTTCTGGAGAAAATTCACAAATTCATGACATCTCACAAAGTGACATATTGCAGCAATATCACATGAGCAATAATATCAGTGTGTATATCAGCATGGCTTTGAGTCATACAGTTGTATTTTTAAAATTAGATAATTAGATTAAATTAGAAGATTTATAAAATGTATAGATTAAATTAGAAAATAGAAAAGCCTCCCAGAGCTGTTCTGGTCCTATAGCAACAGTCTCAGAACACCTCTCATCCAATCAGATTTAAGGATTGTTGTAGAACGCTTTATATCACACATATACTGTAACTACTACTGTTATATACAGTATGTATCAATACATATCATGTATAATCAAAGCAATACATAAAAATATATCACATAAGTGCATAAACTAACTGTGTGTGATTCTAATGAAGATTGTTTCTGTTTGTACTAAAACACACTTTTCTGCTGTAGAACCGTAAATGGTCATTTATCATTGCCAATGAGAATGTGGAAGTGGCCAATTGTTGCAAACTTTTTACATTTTATATCTTTGATTTGTTGAATGTTTGAGAATGTTGTTTGTATTGGACTGTCAAGCACAGTAAATGTTTGTCATGTTTTAATAAACAGGCTTTGGTTACTGGCTGAAATGGCCTGATGTAATGAAGTCCATATGCAGGGTTTTAAAAGCCTGACTTCATCTCTGAATGTCCTTCACTGGATCTCTCTCCTCATTAATATCCTCAATGTGAGGAGATTAGTTGTATAGCTGCTTATGGATTATGTGCATGACATAAAGGATTAATCGATGATCAGCAGTTAATCCTAATTGTGCGGTGCTTCACAAAAAGCTTGTTGTGGGGATTCCGTTCTATTCTGTGACATCAATCATCTTAATTTTCTCTGACCTCAAAAACAAGTCCTGGCATGTTGATATAGGAAGGGAGGAGAGCTACTTAGGAACTTTGCTAGACAATGTTTATAGCTGTATGACTTCCGTGTTTAAAATCCTGTTTCAGGATCAGATCAATTTATTAGTCAACTTCCTCAGATCACACAGGAAGTGACACAGTAGGTGTCAAACTGATCATTCTGTAAAAATCACGGTGTCTTTTAAAGATTAACTGTGATGTGTTGTTCTGATGGTCACGGTCATTAAGTACTTTTCTTATATGTTCTGTGTCATGTTGATAAAATCACAGGTGGTATTTGTTAACAAAATGACCCTTTTGTGGTTGAAGCTTATGAAGAATTAGCCAGGTCATCTTTCACTATGTATTTCCTTCCAAGTGTTTATTTCTGTAATGTGAAATAAAGATATATTATTTAAATAAGTATTTATATTTTGTGGTATTATTTGTTCTGTCTTAATTTATGCAGATTTACATTAATATATTTAGATTTCAGTAAAGTTGAAAGTGAAAATGTTTTTGTCAGTTATGACAACCCATAACCGAAATGTGACCTCTGCATTTAACCCATCCTACATTAGGAGTGAACACACACACACACACACACACACACACACACCTATCACTGCAGTACCCAGGGAGCAATCGGGGGTTAGGTGCCTTGATCAAAGGCACTTCAGTTGCTACCTTGTGGACCACAACTGCCCCAGTTCAGTAGTAACACTTATTAAAAGTTAAAACATTGCCTGTTTATCTTCATAATTTCTGCAATCACCTGCCCGCTGAGCAACACCTAAACAAGTATATCAAGAAGTTATTGTGCAATCCAATATCTACCTGCTTGTTCTGTAATAAAGTTAAAAGCAATCAATGTAGACAATGAAACGATTTAAGTCTGATAATTAATTTAACACATTTTAATTTTACACATTTAAAAGACACTTTACCCAAAACATCTTATAGCACATTCGAGCTATACGTTGTTTTAATCAGTATGTGCGTTCCCGGAAATCAAACCTATGACCTCGGCTTTGCTAACAACATGAGCTACAGAAACACAGCTATCAAAACAATCAGTTTACTTTTTAATGGAACTCAAGAATTCATTATTAAAAAATCCAACACAAACAAACTAGAGTGTGGGGCCAGATTAACTGTCCTGAGTGTTTCTTGCCAACCAATATATTAATGCAGTTAATCGCAAAAAGATCTACAGACTTGTCTGTGTTTTTATAATCTTTTCCAGTGTTGATAATTATGTAATATTTAGCAGTTTAAGTTCTCTCATAATATAAACATCTCTAACAAGAGTTCCACTTCTCAGGCGTTCAGGAACAGAACTCTGAGTAAACATCTTTCAAACCCTGCAAAGATGTGCAGAGGATGGCAAAGATTTAGTGTCCCCAGAACACATTGTTTCTTTTCCCGTCCATGTGAATTCACCATCACTCTTTTAACCACTATTTCACAACACTTGTGCTCTTCCCCTACATTACTAGTTTGTGCTTGCAGTGTTCATGGTTTTCACACCGTGATTGGCAGTTTGTCAGAGGTATGGATTTTGCAATGCTCTGCTCCCCTCATTGCATACCTGTTCACACATGCTGCAGAGGCAAAATGCACATCTAATGACTTGTGAAAGATCACACAGAACTACTGATATAATCTGATTCAGGAGATACAATGCTACCTGTATATTCCACACAATTAATAGCCTAATTGTCTGCCGTCACCCATTTACGTAAATTTGTAAAGTGTACGCAAGCAGGCATTTTGCAGATGCTTTTATCCTACTTTTTATTAACTGTAACTCATACCTTATGGGTCTTGAGCTTGTAAACATCCGTTTAGCATCCCTGAAATGTTTGCTTATAGTTACATGACTGTAATATATACACCATTCAAAAGTTTGGAAACACCTGACTGAAATGTTTCTTATTATCCTAAAAATCTTTTCATCCAAAGCTGTTTGTTTAAATGTATATTGAAGAGTAAAATATAACTGTACCAACATATTAATTTCTGTTTTTCAGAAAATTACAATTTTATTTAAAAAAAATGTTTTTAAAATGAATGGTTTGGACCAAATAATGAAGAACAAGCAGCCAGAAGGACATAGTATAGAGGGGAATTCCTTCAAAAAGTTTCTCAAGATAATTACTCATAAAACTGGGTAATAAAACGTTAAAAAAAGTTGTAAATTCTAGGAAAAGGGTGACTACATTGAATATCCTAGAACATAACCTAGTTTAATTTATTTTCAATTTTTTCTTTTTAATCGCAGCATAATTCCCAAAGTTGCAATGTGTTATTTCATAGTTCTGAGGAATTTACTATTATTCTAAAATGTAAAAAAAATATTAATAGAAAATAAGTGAGTGTCTCCAAACTTTTGACTGGTAGTGTGTGTGTCTGTGTGTGTGTGTGTGTTAGGGAAACGTTTTGGGTTTACATTTGCTAGGATTCTAAAAACTGTATCATCATAAAGCTTCATATTGCATAAGGGAATTGTTACAACCTGATATGAAACCAGAAAGCATACTAAGCATAGTAAACCCAAAAGACATGCAGGTTGTGAACTGTTAAATGTGAACTGTGGTCCTGACTAATACTGTGGACATTGCCATAGATGCTAGAATAAAAGAAAATAATGAGTAAATTCAATAATTTGGGACTCTTCTTTTGAGGGAAGTCTGCTGTGCTCTGCTAAATTATGAAATTAGATTAAGTTTTACTTATGTGAGAAACCTTGACTGTGTATTTTTAAAATCTAAATGGTATGTATTTTTTCATTTTTCATTATTTGTATATGCTGTACCGTAGCAGGGGGGGTTAAAGGTTGGAACAGTTCTTGGGACCCACAGCTCAGAGGGGCTCCATAACAAGTTAGACTGCCTCTACTTATGTTATTTGATGGTGTTATTTCTTATCTGTGCATATGGATCTTAATTAAACACATTGTTCAGATTCATCATCTGTTGATGTAGTGCTTAAAAAGCTGAAGATAATGTTTCAGTCTTTGACTAAGGGATGTTTTACTCTAAGAATAGGGTGCACGTGGATGGTCTAATCTGAAAAACGTGAGGAAACATAGAGGACCAATCATCTCCCAAGCCACAGATTCATTTCACAGACCAAAAGAAACAATTTACTGGGAATGGTGATTTTTTTTGTGAAACTCTCTTTGGTGGATGCATGAGAAAATGAACCAAAGTTGCTGTGTTGTAATGAAACACAGAACTGACTTATAAAACGTTATAAACGGTTCAGTCTGTTTAAGGAAACACAGATTGAAATGTTATCTTAATCACAGACAGGCCAATACCACGTGGAACTATGAATGTCACAGGCAGATGCTTTCAGAAATCCATTTCTGATTAGCACTTGTTTCTCATGGCTACTGGCCAACACGGTCCTATTGTCTTAGTCAGCCGTGAATCAAGCAAACAACAAGTTTGGAGCTGTTGGTGGAATTAACACACACTGACATTGTTCTGAAAGGGTGTCACAACAGTAATGCTAACCTCACAATAATTAACTTTAACTATGAATACTGTTTAGTACAAGAATCACTTATAATTTAATAAACTAATATAAAACCCTACAATATAGTACTTCTCAGCCACTTGGTATTTATGTTTGTGTATGACATTTTAATAATGTTTGGGGGTTATTCTGTGAATAAAAGATGGGAACCTTATACATTTTGAACTGGAACTCCATCCCCATTGAAATTTCTTTCAATGGGGATTGAGTACTCCCCCAACACCCCCATTTCCAGCAACCAGCGTATTTTCTATATATTTCTAGAATACTTTTTTTTGTAAATGTGACCTGAATTGATACATTGGTCTCTGATGAATTTTGACTGCCCTGATTCTCTGTACAGCACTGCACGTACAGTTCTGAGGGTTGTTTCCAATGTTTATCTTTCAAATATTGTTTTTCATTTTCCTTTGTGCTGTAAAACAGCCTTGTTTTTCTTTTCTGTATCACAGTGGCATTGCATTTTAATTTATTGCTAATGTGCAAATGTGAATCTCTAATCTCTTGTAATCATTATTCTTCATACATATTCTTCATAATATGTAACTTTGTAAAGTTGAAGCTGATATATGCCAGATATGTGCAGCCAATCACTGTCATAAAAAATCTAGCAAAAAGTTTACATGAGCAAGAACTGACAGGAAACACTTTATATTGATAGCATGGCTAAGCATTTGATACAAGTATACAATGGATTTGTTTGAAGCTGTTATTGTGTTTTTTGACATTTCAATAATTTATATTTATAAAATTTAATAATTTTATTTAACTTTAGTCATGTGGCTTTGGGGAATAGTTGTGGTTCTGTCAGTAGCACTGTTGCCTCAAAACAAGACAGGCCCTGGTTCGAGTCCTAACTGTTTGAGCTTCCTGTTTGAGTTGACTTTGACACTGCAAATTATCCCATAATCCAAAGACTTTCAGGTTAGGTAAAATAGAGAATTCTGACTTTTTGCATGAACTATTTAACTATTCAGGTACATTTGTAAATTGGTTTCTTAAAGACACAGTGGGTTGTGCATAAGAACTAAATATATATTACCATTGAAGCAGACACAAGACAGCTTCTAATTCTAATTTTTCCCCTCACAGCAAGATAAAATGGATGTAAGACAGGTGTAAGTACAAACCATTTGAATCGTAGCTATTTGGCATGAAAAGGAGAGGTCTCAGTTACTCTTCTTCCCAAGCAAGTTTAGACATCACCTGTCACACCTCACAATAAAAGCTGGCAGCATTGAAAGATGCAAAGATAAGACTCCCCTAAATCAATTGCTAAAAGCTTACGCAAGAAAAAACATGCACTCCAATGCATCAACCTCTTTAGTGTTAAAAACAGTGTTTAGGAACTCTGAGGTCTTGGGTATTCATGAGAAGAGGCTTTCAGAGTGATACAGCTGAACCTAATTAAAAATGTTTAATTTCAGTCAAAATTTTTCAAGTTCCAGTGATTTGAATTTAAAAATATATATAGGTGAATTTAACACATGAAGGAAGATAACAATTTAAATGTACTATAAAAGTGTATTACTTTATTATAGTAAAACAAATAGGTTATGCAGTTTACAGGTTACATTCAACTTGGTTACATTCAAAACTGTATAAAAAATATATACATATATAAAGAGAGATGAGTTCCCATCCATGGTGGAGTATAGGAACATTTAGAATAAGCATTCACAGTTTGTACATTCGTGTTGTGCTTATACACTGAACAGAAGACAAGCAAACTATACAATAAACTTAATCATAAACCTCTACATGAAAAACACAATAACATAATTCATAGTCTGAAAAAAAGTAATGAATCAGGGATTTGTTTATCATATACTGTGGTTACACAACTGTTTTGCTATCAAATAACAACATTTTTACAATAAAAAACAGTATTTCACAAAGTTTAGTTTTGCAAAATTCATCCCCTACATACTGTCAGCATTTTTCTCATTTACTTTCTGCATCAGAATTTGAACCCAGGATGCTTTCGGATCAGCACACACTGTCTTTGATTTCTTCAGCTTGAACCTGCATGTAACAATAAAAGTAATGAGAAAAACATTGAAATCAGATATTAATAATGTGCCATCGCAGCAGTCTAACAATTAGTGGTGTAACTGAGAACTTCAGCACAATCTTTGAAGTTAATGAAGCAATACTCACACAACAGCGGGAATGTTACATCCTCCATCTGTTTTCTGCAGTCTGTAACTCACAATGCTTTTTCTCATGGCTTTCTTCATGCCAACAACATACTTTAAACAGCAGTTTTCATAGGAGCCTGAGAAGAAATTTAAGTAATATTTGATCAAATTACATATTTGTTACATATCTCCCTCTGAATGATAGTAAATAAGACGTGAGAATTTGACTATGATTTTGTAAAAACTGACCATGACGCACAGTTTACTGTAGATACAGTTTTAATTATTTATTTAATAAAATGCAATAATAAAAATAATAATTATTATTATTTTTTAAAACAATATTGGAAACAATTTCTTACCTTGAGCCAGGCTGGGGTACATGCAAGCCAACAGCAGGATAAAGAAAATAATCTGAAACTTCATGGTTGAGTGTTTAGTCTTCTTTTGTAACCTTCAAACAAGAGAATGAAATGTTTAGTGTGAGTAATTCTTATTTTATGATGTGCATCTAGTTTCTCCTCCTACTGAGGGGGCATGTGACTGTGAATAATGGACTGCATGTGTGATCGTTACCTCAGACGTTCCCCAAAGAATTATGGTGTTCCTCACAGTGCAAGCTTGTCTTCTCTCCTGCTCTGTTAACACTTTATATAGCAACTTAACCTGAGACTTCACCACACCCCCTTACATTTGATCAAGATTTTACATTCGGTATCACAGACGATCTTTAAATGAATCCTGTTGATGGGCTTTTTGTGTTGCTTTGACAAATAGCAAATGAGTTCCCGCATAACAAACACAAACGGGATGCCTGTATCTTTAATATCTCAAACCTCTATCTTCAGTCAGTTGGGAGATTTTCAGCATGGGGGATAAAGTAGGTGGGAGTCGGGAGATTTTACAGCCCCCATTGCTCACCCTGCTTGACTTTCATTATTGCACAATCCAAAATGCTTGCCAAGTCCCTTTCCCCATAAACATGTGCTTTAGTAGTCTTTGGATCTGTTTGCCAATGCAAACAAAGAAAAGAAAATATCAAATCCAAAGTTGTTTAAAGAAATTTACTTGTAGAAAGTACTTGTAAATTGATCACACTTTAAAAAATGAGTCTCTACCTTCTTTATGGATGCCTTAAAATATACGAGCAATCGCTCTAAAACGTATATACATCTAATGTAATACAAAAAGTTTATATACCAAACTGCTCTCCATCTTATACATGATGCTGTTTAGCTGTCTAGCTTCAGTCCAGTACAGTAAAAGTCCAGTAAAATATGCCACCCAAATGAAATTCCAAGAAACTCTTCATTGTAAAATAAACAGTGGGGGTGTTTTGTTCATGACTGACCTGATTTTGACCTAAGCTGCAGAATTTTGGCTCCGTCTCAGATGTAGATGCCTTTGCCTCTGCTTTGTTGTATAGATGACAGGCAGATAACAGACAGCAATCTTGTGTTTTGCCTGGCATGACTTGGTCTTTGCCAGTTGGATTGGCAAAAATTAATATTGTGCCAAAAGTTCAATTATGCTGATCAGTGACTCTTTCTTCATGCATTAGATATCTGACATGACCATGAATCTATAATCCTTGGATTAGTGAAGAAATACTCCTTCAGGCATTACAGATACAGGCATTCCCAGGCTGTTGTATAACCTTTACACCTGTACTTTTACTACATGGACATTATTTTGCCATGTCAGAACTGCTTACTGGACTTTGCAGTACTTCACATCACTATGTTAAGATTTGGGGGCTATGAGGCGGGGGGATATTTATTTCATCAATTTTAAGAGCTACTTGTTTCCCAACTTGAGCCAAAGGAACTTTGACATTTTTAATGAAAAACTTCCCAAAGTTCATGCTTCCCAAAAACTTTGATGGCTGGAATGTATCTCTTTCTCTCTTTGTTTAATGTATTCGCTTATGAAAACTAACCATGGTTTTCTTACAGCAAAAGTGTAGTTACCATGTGTTGATTACCATTTGTATACAGTTTTACTAAAAATACTGTGGTAAAACTATGATTGCTGTAGCAAAACCTGGTTAATTTGTGGTTACCATAACTATAGTAAACATTGTTTTTTGTGCTAACACCATGGTTGGTTTTCGTGGTTAGTTTATTACTACAGTTTTTTATTAAAATAAAATTCTTTATATTAAAATAAAAAAACACAACTTAAACAGCAAAAGATAATTTACAAACAATTCCATTTCTACTCTAGGTTTAATTCATTTTTAAATAATACAAAGATAACATTTAATACTTAAACAATAAAAATTAAAGAGTAAAAAACATAAAAAAAACAAACAAAAACATTTCGAATTGATATGAATTAAAGTAATGAATGAATTTATTTATTATTATTTATGTAAGTGATCGTGTTTAGACAAGTTTTAATTTTGCCAGGTTTGTTATATTAAAATAATAAACCGGAGTTAGAAAAGATTTTCTTATAATAATAAATACATTTTAGTATTATTATAATATTGGAAATACATAAGAAACAATAAGCAGATTTAAATGCAAACTCTAAAGTACTCTGCACACACTATTTATCGGAGACTTTTGTTCTTGAGGCGCAAGTAGCTGCTCTACCTAGAACAATGACGTCACACCCAGAATAGCGTCAGCTGACGTATCACGTGGTCCCACTTATGCGGAACTATAGACTCTAAACATTAATTCCTCTTTTAATTCAATTAATGTTCATTATTTTATATGCATATTTGACTTAGACTGACGGTTTTATATCTGTCGTTTATCTGCGTTAACGTTCAACAATCTTCGACGTGACGAGTGTTTTCACTTTCTTAATGACAGCTCTGTTAACTCAGGCATAACTGAACATTAATAGTTATATTCATGTCATTTCATGTCTTTATCACTATAAATTCAGGATGAAGCGTGTTTTGCTGTTTCTCATAACGCTATCTGTGTGTGTGCACACGGCGTCTGGTGGTGAGTAGCCTACAATTACATACTGAAAACATCATGTGAGCATAAAGAAAATACAATGATGAATATTATTTTAAACCTTTTAGAAGGAGAAGTCTCCATCAAAGCTCCAGCAACAGTTAATCTGCAGGAAACGTCCTCCCAAAACATCACCATCACGTTAGGGTATGATTATAAATCAACGTACAGTATGTGTGTTAATATACAGAAATCTTATATGGTCGTGAATTTTCTTTTGTGTTTTCTTTCGCAGATCGCAGTTAAATAGATCGATAACAGTTTATTTTAACATCACGTATGAGTCAAGAAATGTATCTTTAATAATTCAACTCCCTGATGAGGTATGTACAGTTATCACGGGGATGATTGTAACACTGAACACTAATAATTCTGATGGGTATCATTCTGAAGTGGGTTTATTTCTGAAGTGTACTTCCATATAGACACTTGCTAATTTGTAGAAAAGAAATGGTAGTGATTAGGATATATTTTAGCACTTATCCTTCCTGAAATGCATGTTTTCTGACCCCAAAATGTTTCAGACAAATTCTTCTTTGGCATAATATCTTATATAGCTTATATACTACAATAACCTGTACTACAATATAATTTATTATGTCAACACAGTCCATAACATTCATAACAATCTGTAGGCTGAGTTAAATATTCAGTCAACTGCCTCTTGCCTCTTTAAGACCTATTGGCTTGTAGCCTAGAGTCTTTTTGCTTTTTTGTTTATAAAGGATTATTTAGCTTAAAGGAAAGTTGTATGGATTAATTGCGATGAATAGTGCCTGTGTCAGTTTAGGCAAGTTAAATGACTACATTTGTCTCATTTGTCACAGGTTGTAATTCCAGCAGGAAACAGATCTGTGTCTTTTGAAGTGAAGGCAGAAGGAGTTGGTCAGGTGACAGCTTATCTCTTCAGTAATGACACTGGTATTAAAAGGTGTGTTATAAACTAAATTTTGTTAATTTCCATTTGAGTATGAAATGGATACAAATTCAAATGAATCAGCAATGTTGTCCTATAGATTTAATAGTTAACTTAAAAAATAGTTAACTTTTAAAAAAAAGTTAACTTACCAAAATTGGGTAAGTTAACTTTTTAAGTTAACCTTTTTTCTTTTTTAAAGATATTAAAAGATATCTGACTATGATATTAAAAGATATGGCATCTATTTCAGATTTGAGTGTGGTTATAGTTCTCAGTTAAACTGTAGCATGAGGAAACTAGGTTAAAACATTACAGCCAAACTTTTGCATCAGCATGTTGTGAAACAAGTTCTGTTAATGTTCTTTAATATTTAACTGTGATTCTCACATGTGTGTTTACAACAGAAGGGATGTATTCAGTGCCCTTAAAATAACAGCTAGAGGGCCCTTCACTCTCACTTCCTCAATACATGTAGTCAACAACATCCTAACACACTGTAGCAACAAGTATATCAGGGATTTGTTGAAATTTATTCATCTGTGACCCATTTTTTACGCTCCAAAATTTACCCCACCCAAATAACAAAAGATAAGCTGTACGCTTTAGAATCTCACAGGTGGGAAATTACACTCTTAGGAATAACAACACATTTTACTATTTAGTAGGTTTCATTATTATTGTCTCTGCCACGCCTCTGTTTTTTTTAAAGCATTTTTTTGCACTCGCATCATGAAACTCTGTGCCAAGCAGCTTCAAGTTTATCTTTATTTCTAGGTCACATTTGTGTTTCTTAAAACAAGTATTTTATAGGTCATTCCATATCAATTCAATTTTGGTAAAAAACTAAATATTCAGACTATTTTGTTTTAACATTATTAATGAAAGCGCTATTTTTCACCCCTGCTAATATGGTTTCAAATTTCAGGTGAAAAGTGTCATTTTGACCACCTCTACAAATTGTGGTACCTAATCAATGACATTTAATATTTTTACTAATTATTGTAACATTTATTATTACATTAATAATGATGTTGGTCTTGCTTCTGTAAAAGTATTAAATATGTGCATTTAAACTAACCTACAGGTCTAACCTACAGCTATCAAATTCAAAGAGACTCAAATAATTGTCCACTTGACACAAATCTTCTGTGTCAGAGGTTAAGAACCACTGATATTTTTTATCTGATATTTTAAGTATTTAATAAAAAAAATTCTTTTTTTTTTAGCTTTGAAACTCGAATCAGATTCTTGATTGTCAGGAGCAACGTTCTCTTCATCATTAACCAAATTATTGGCTGGATTTACTTCCTGGCCTGGTCTGTGTCATTCTATCCACAGGCATATGAGAACTGGAAACGACACAGGTAAACATGTTTCTTCTCTGAGACTTTAGAATGAATGAAGAAATGAAAATGATTTGAAGATTAACATACAATGTTTTGTATGTGTAATTTTTTAACAGTGTGGTGGGCCTCAATTTTGATTTCATCACCCTCAACCTAACCGGATTCATTGCTTACAGTGTGTTTAATGTTGGGCTGTTCTGGGTGCCGTATATGCAGGTGAGAGCATCTGACACAGCTGTTGCAATGCCACATTTATTTGTTTTAGATCTGCTATTTTTTGCAGACATTGCCACTATAAATTTGTTTTCATATGATATTGTTTTTGTAAACTG
Source organism: Ambastaia sidthimunki (assembly GCA_036877625.1). Lineage (NCBI taxonomy): Eukaryota > Metazoa > Chordata > Actinopteri > Cypriniformes > Botiidae > Ambastaia > Ambastaia sidthimunki. The sequence continues at coordinate 37,114 of JAZGTK010000032.1, forward strand.
ATGGTTTAGTATGTGACTATGTTAAATCAAAAATAATTATTTAATCTTAAATGTTAAAGGCACACTACTACACTAAATTTTCAGTTACCATTGTAGAAATGTGTTATTTGCAATCATGAAGTCGTATTATTAGTAGTATCAGCTGGCCATGTGATCTCAACCTGCCAACCCCATGTGACAACCTGCTCTGTTAAAAAATAAATCAGCTTTAATTGTGACCCGTGCTGGCAAAATAAATCAGAATGAGCAGAGGCGAGTTATAAGCCATGCAAAACAAGTAAAGATGTAAGTTCTGGTATAATGTGAGTTAAAAAAAAATTAAAAATCCAATTAACTCCAATAGCAGTTAAACATCTAAAATTATCTTTATTTGTACATTTTCTGAGATGTTTACCCTTCTAAATTGTTTTGTTTTAATAACCCATGAAAAATGGCTGTTTTTATGTCTTCTTGACAACTGGTGTCAGACAGGTGTAGCTCATTTTTATTAACAAATCATACATTAATTTCAAGTTTTTTTTACTGGAGAATGTAAAAAGAATGGGTCACATTTTGGCTACTGGTATGACTGGAGTCATATGTGAGGGTATATCATTTTAAACATATTTGCATTTTATTTTGCTTATGAACTGCTTTAAAAGCAATACAATTTACAAGTATCTTTTTGGAAATAATATTTTCATGATCTAAACTAGTTCTCATAAGTTGAGGTTTTTGTATAGTGCTGAATAAATGCACCTAAACACTCTACAGGAGGAGTTCTTGAAAAAATATCCAAATGGGGTGATTCCTGTGGATGCCAACGATGTGTTCTTCAGTCTACATGCTGTTGTCCTCACACTTGTCTATATCTGCCAGTGTGCCATCTATGAGGTAAATATTACCATGTCACGCTTTATGATTGCATTGCTCCCTAAACCTTCTCCTAAAACTTTGTTTTGCTTTCTGTTGCAGAGAGGTGGTCAAAAGGTCTCCAAGCCGGCCATTGGGTTATTAGTGCTTGCCTGGACTTTTGCGTTAGTGTCCCTCTTTGTTGCTGTGGCACAGAAGATCACCTGGCTGGATTATCTGTACTACTTCTCCTATATTAAACTGGGTGTCACACTTGTAAAGTACATTCCACAGGTACAGCATTGCAACAGAACAGACATGACAAAGATGACATAAAATGGCATTTACAGCTACCAACAGACTACTGTATGAAATGAAACTAAACATTACCAAAATTTATTTGTTTTCACGATATACTCAGAATTAAATGTTAAATAAAATGTATTTCCATAATACTTAATAAAATAATATATTAAATTATTTAATAATAAAACATTTCCAAGTCTATGTGGCCTTGGTTATGTCAGGCATTATTTTCAGAACATAACCACATTTTTATAAAAAAAGGTATAACTTTATATTCCTTTTAAAAACGTTTGTTGTAATAAATCATGCTCGGTGAGAGCTTGGATATTTATTAAGAATACGTTTAAGAGTGACCTCTTGTCAAACAGCAGGGCTGCATTTTTTAAAAGATAAGAGACATAAGTATATCACAGCATTAACTGGCACCAATGATCTCTGCGGTCAACTTAGGCTCGCAATCTTTTGTGAAACACAGCCAGATCAGATCTTTCTTGTCAGACAGATACTGTATAATGTACAAATAGTGATTTCACACTTCCTGTTTTGTGAAAAAAGTAACAGTAAAAAGTAAAAACCATTATTCTACACACTTCTACATCTGTGGCTTGTAACAGTAGGTTGAGCAAGAGTTGAGAAAGAATTCAAATGGAAGTGCTATTGATTATAGTGCAGTATACAGTATGTTCTGATGTTATGGCCTGTATTTTAGGCTTATATGAACTACCGCAGGAAGAGCACAGAGGGGTGGAGCATTGGAGGCATTCTGCTGGACTTCACGGGGGGCAGCTTTAGTCTGCTTCAGATGTTCCTTGAGGCCTTCAACAATGGTGAGACCTCACAAACAGCTCTTACGTGTAACATACTTTCACTGTGTAACTGAAATTGGACTGAAAGCTGGATTACACTGCATCACGTGAGTCCCACGTTTTGCAGTCAGGGCAAGTTGGCGCTAGTTACCACGAGTCTGAGCCAGTGTACAGATTTACTGATTTCACAGAAAATCTGGTTGTGTTTTATCAAACGGATATATTTGATATTTTAAGCTGACTGTAGATAACATCTTGTGGCCTTTGATGGCCTTATATGACTCAGATCTGAACACATACACCAAACAGCCAGAGAGGGCGTGTTTGGAAAGTCGTTAGTGGGTATTTGCCTTCTGTAGCCATTTGCAAAGTCAGTAAGTTTGTGATGCCTAGCCTAGCATGCAAGTCCTGTCGTGTAATCCAGACTTAGATTAGTAGCATTTACACAAAATATTTCCTCTCATTTATTGTGTTTTCTTCACAGATGAGTGGAAGTTTATATTTGGAGACCCCACAAAGTTTGGACTGGGTGTTTTCTCTATCTTTTTTGATATTGTGTTCATAATACAGCATTACTGCCTGTACAGGAACAGACAGCCACTATATCATGACTTAAATGAACAGACATAGATTGTCAGATAAATCAGATAAAGGTATCTTCTGAGAAAGAAGTGAAGCAAACATTAGATTCTAATGTGCCTTGATATGCGTCCTTCAGAGGCAGCATTTTACAACTTTCAGACGCAGACATTATCAGCACCTTGGCCTTAAATCATATATTTTGTATCCACTTTTTGAACAAATTTTGATTTATTTAAAAGTGTGACCCATCTATGACAGGAAATTATGTACATTTTTATCCCACACTTTTGTCTTAAATGCAAGAAATCTAGTTTTATATTAGTCTATTTACTTTTTTTAAATTTTATAGTAGTTTTTATTCATTTCTGGTAAATTGCCAAAAATAAGATGTGGAGTTGCAATTAAATCAATAAAGTGCTGAATGAAACACTACAAAGTAAGCTGGTTTGTGTGAATTTATTTCCATTTTGTACATTTTATATTGTAAATATTTTACATATCATTTTTTTTTGCTGTATTTCTTTGTAAGTAATGCTAGACTTTTACTATTTGAATCTGTCACTTAAAATAGATGATATTATCTTTGCTAACGTATTAATAATAATAATATTATTAACAGCAACAACAGTAATAATAATATTAATTTAAAAAAATTAATTTAACCTTAAATACCTATACTGCATATTAGGTCTTAGGTCTCTAGTATATATTATTATTATTATTTTTTTTTATTCATTTTAATTTGACTGAACGATTTGATATCATAATATTGTAATACAGGAATAAAGAAATATTCCTACAATAAAGCTAGCTCAGCTGCATACGACGTGCGTGTCGGTTGTGTTGTATTTTATTGTGCCGCTGTGTGATCAAAACTGAGTCTAAAATTTTAGAAACTTTATTAGTTTTCCATCCTTCTAATATAGTCAGTGGTTTGTATGTCCTGTTTGTGGACGAACAATAGAGGACAAACGTCACCTTCAACACAGTTCCCATTTGCACCCTCTGGTAATCCAACATTTTTCCGGTGTGAAGGACTCAGTTAGCTGGGTTTAAATGATCCTGAGTTGTCCCATTTTAAAAGCTTATTTAAAAAAAGAATAATTTTAAATGTAAGTAAATTAATTTAAATCAAGTTAAACATAAAATATAGGTTTGAGTTTTAATTTATGTGAGATGAAAGAGATTGTTACTTTGAAAGAAGTCTCTGGGACAATGATCTGTTATACAGTTTAGAATCATTAGTAATCAAAGATATGAACAAAAGATAAAGGCTCTCCTCCATTTATCAGTTTTGACACCCTTTATTTTCCCTTTTTGCAGTTTTTAAGAATAATGTTTTTATGCCACCCAATTTCTGTCAATCACCAACACCAAGCTCTGATTCAGAACCTGGTGAGACTCCGATTTTCGAATGTGCTACAAACACACATCTCACAGTCAGTAAATTTATTATCTGCACTTTATACCATAAAATTGATTTGTTATCTCTGCTTTGCCCTGTTGATCAGAGGAGAAGACAGTGGAGTTTCATCTAAAGCCTCCAACACTGATTCATGGCCAGGCACCCAGTGCTGGTAGGTCACTGTTCTGACATCTGTTTTCAATTAGGCTGTTTATTAACATGATTCAGTAGATTGTCATGGTGACAATTCTGCATCAGACCCTCAGTGCCTGAGTAATGTATTACTGTCAGGCCTGGTGAGTTAGGAGTGATCGTATGGTTGATTAATTTGTTTCAGGTGTCCCCAGTCCTAAACCAAAAGAAGCTCAGCAAAGCATCTTAAGACCCCCTGTGCTGCACCCCCCTCTGGCCAGAACCTCCCCTCAGAGAGGTGAGTACACAATGTAATGTTTCCGAAATACCAGGGCAAACAGAACCACAAAGTAACAGTTAATGTATCAAAGAATTACTTTGGATTATTTTATTTCCATCTCAACACAGACACATCAAATGGACTGAAGAGTCCCTCAAATGCAGGTGCAGAACATGACCCAGACTCATCTGCTAATGCTGTGCAGAATAACCAGCCATCATCTGTAAGCCATCACTGACTCAGACCTGTTCTCCAGTCAGCACTGTATTAAAGTGTAACAATAGTTGGAACCTAAGTGCATGTTTGCGCTGGTGGAAAGAGATTTTCAGACACTTAAGGGGATAATTCAGCCAAGAATAAACATTTTATTATCATTTACTCACCCTCATGTCATTCCGGACTTTTTTCTTCTGTGAAACACAACAGAAGATATTTTGAGAAATGTCTCAGTGGTTTTGTGTTCATACAAAAGTTGATAAATGCCACTGTTATTAGGTTACCAACATACTACTTTTGGGTTCCTTAGAAGCAAAAAAGGTCATACAGGTTTGGAATGACATAAGAGTGAGTAAAAAAGAATGTTTTTGAGTGAACTGTAAGTGTAACTATAAGTCACAAATATATGCATTTACCTGCATAGGAAACTGGCATTTTCAGACAGACATTGTGTGGCTTTCATCATTGTGTTTCTGACACAATGTTTAAGCTCAGTGTCCTTAATATTAAACAACATGGGCTACAGTCCAAAGGCCAGATGTGTCTAGTGTTGTTTTATAATGCTTTGGCTTTTAAAACTTGCACATCTAAATCTGTCATGGTTTTAGTTGGCTGACCTCATTTTAATAACATCTTGTTGTTCTTTTCCTTGAGATGAAGAATAACAAAAGTTTGTGTGAAGAAAAGAGGTTCACCAAACCTGTAGGACATGGTGCTCCAGTCGAAGCCACATTTGGACAAAATATGAGGGATCGAGCAAAGGTTTGACTGAATTTTAACAAATCTTTATAACTGTTATTTTCAATTATCTGAATATAGGAATATTTTCAACATAATTAAAAAATTATGCCTACCTATTGGGTAGGTGAGCAGACATTCATCTGAGAGTAACAATAATTGTCCTCCAGCAGAAAATTCAGAGCAAACAAATTACTTCTTGCAGCACATCACTTCCAGGTACTGCCGTTGATCCTTTTTAAAAGACAGTTTTACAGGTCACCTCAGGCTGAAACTTGTAACTGTTCTTGGCATGAACATTGTTTCTGGTAGCACACAGAAAGCTGACAGCAGCAATGCCAGCAGTGCAAAGTTTGTTTTCGGGCAGAACATGTCAGATCGTGTCTTTGTAAAGCAATAAATTCCTTGCTAAACATTGATGTGTTTGTCAAAATTGAGCCCTGTAGCATAAATTACAAGAAATCAATTTCACCCTCATCTTGTACTTCCAGGCACTGCCACAGTTCAGCACAGAACCAACAGAGGGCAGCAGAGAGTCTCAAACGGACGTTGACCTATTCTGACAGATTTCCTCCTCACAAGATCACACACTGGAGAAGGGTGTGTTTCAGACCTATACTCTAAATAGACCTAAACAGTCCTGAGGAGAAAGAAAATAAAATGCCTCAGATGTGCAGAATATGGCCCTGTTTAAGAACTGTATATGCATATGGTGGACAATAATAATATACAATGCAGAGCAGCAGTTTCCAACCAGCAGCTTGGGGCAGAAGTTAAAACAAAGCTTATTGCTCATAGGATTGGAGTTAGTGGGGTCACTGGTTCGGGGGTTGTCGTGGGCTGGGTTAGGGATCTGTCTGCTCAAAATGCTCTAAAAGTGGAGACAGTTTTTTAAGACAGTTTATGGCTCGCCCATTTCCAGCCTGAAACCACTGTGACATATCGCTCTGTGGTGGCTCTGCAAGTAGACATATCTTACGGAAGGATGTTTGATTCCTAATGTGATGCAGGTGAGAACACAAAAGAGTTTTTGGAAGAGTCTGCAGCACGTCACAAAGCGCACAAAGTGTTTATCAGAGCGGGTGGAGGTACGGGGGAGAACGGGAGAGGAGTCAGAGGGTAACGTGCTACAGGTGAGAGCAGCTGTCAAATCTAATCATTACTGATGTGTGGTGAAGACGCATGAGAAAAAGATGCATTGGTATGTTTTCAGATGCAGTGCAAGTTGTTGTGTTTGAGATGGCCTCTCAGTCGTGGGTGGACAGACGATGTGGACTGCTCAGGTCAATGACATGGCATCCACTGATGATGGCACCCTAAAGCCCAGGCTGGGTAACACAACACTGACCTATGACAGGCCTGGGTCATCTGTGCCTTCACACTTTCACAATTAGAGACAGTGCTCTGCAAATGCAAAATGCAATTTTTTGAAAATCTATTTTTTATAGTTTCAGTGTTGAAGATGGTAAACCTGAGGGTGAACTTGGCCTCAAATCTACACACCTTGGTTACCATCTCAGTTTCCTATTAGAAACTTTATTCTGTGGCCAAAATTTTAATTCTTTCCACAAACAACTGCAAACTCTGTTTTAGGTCTGGTTCCATCCAGCTGTTTTCCTACAAATCATGTTTTATTTGGAAAAACTACATTACAGAAGTAAAATGAAAGGCATATATCTGTTGACAAAAATTGTGCAGATGTTGAAACCAACACAAGGGGGGGCTAACAGTTTAAAACAGCCAAGCAGGTGCTGTTATCTGCATTCTCAAAATGGGGCTACTGGGCAACATATTAACCTAGAACATTTATTTAGCCAAAACATACATGACAGATGAATGATTAAAATGTTTTTTAAAGAGACACGTGATTTTGTATGTTTTTTGCTCAGAGCTGTGTTTGTGTGTCTGGGTTGCAGTCATATGGACTCAGGGAAGTCTTTGAGTGATTCTCAATACAAAGATTTGGCCTCAGATGCAGGTGGAAAAAGTCAGCGAGAAGAGCCTCAGAATAACTGGCATGGACACAGAGGAGCAGGGCGTTGAAGTCCAGGGCGTTATAGTCTTCCTTATATCCGTAAGATTACCCTCAAACAATCATATCACAACACTTATGCCTTTCACAGACTGCAGTTCAGTTGTTTGTATTTGAACTTCTGTTGGCCATTATCTCAGTCCAGCTCCAAGGACGCTGCCCAGCTGTTTGCAGCATTACATCATCGAACCCGGGCACTGCAGAGCATCAGAGGGCAGGAGTGTGATGGGCTGCCGGCTCTCCCCGAGGGTGAGGTCATCCGCTTTAGTGAAGACGACGAGTTTCGCACATCCCTTACAACAGCTACACCTGCATCAGGTGATCTTTCATAACAAAGCAAGATACGTTTGTTTTGTCTGTTGTTGGCAACTGCTGCTACAGCTGGTTACAAATCGTAAAGGATTGCATTTATTTTTGTTGCCATGGTGGTAATAATTACAGACGATAAACCAATGGCTCTGAAATTACTTTTAGATTATACATCTTAGATTATAGATTATACATTGAATTTACAATAGGGATCCAAAAGTTACCCGTATGAGTTATCAGGTGAATTTAAGGTGGTTCTTATGTTAATCCACTTTTTTATTTAAATCAAAATTTAAATTTTGTAACATTTGTTGTATTTTTTTATCAGGTAATCCAGGGTCAGATGTTGGTCCATCTACAGGGAACACAAACTGCTGAATCAATCCCACAATGCCTCACTGCAGTCCTCTGAAAACAGAGATACCTATTGCTGTACTGTAGTTGTGCGCTCATTAATTAATTTATTTAATTAGTTTTAAACAGCAGATAAGCAAAAACACTGCACGCACAAACACTCTCATATCATTACATAGTTGAGAACAAGAGACTGTTGGTTTTTCAGTAAACGGTCAATTAAATTCATTGAGTTCTTTTCTGTATACCGTCTGCAACTTCTGATGGTTTCAGTCTGAGTGGTAGCAGGAAGGAGAGCAGGTAAAAAAAATGAGGATGTTTATTTTCTCATCACTGTTCTGCTCAGTTCCATGTGCACCAGTAAAACCTCTCACTTTTCCTTACATTGCACTGCTTTTAGATCTTCTCACAGTGACCTCATTTGAATTTTGGAAGGTGAGAGTATTTGTATTTGTATAAATACTACTGTAAATTATTCTTCGCCTCTGAAACACGGTAAAGGCAATAGTGCTGTTTCACACACAGTGTATTTTTATGATCATGTCCTAGATATTAAGAGTTAGCAATGTGTATATATAGAACAATATAGAATAGAAACTTTTATAGTAAAATGTCTAATTGTAGACAATAATAATAATTCTAGTTATTAAAATAAGTACTGTATTGTGTATTAGTTTTAATAGTTGTTAGTCTATTAGTTCTATTAGTCTATTAGACACTAAGTGTGGACAATAACACTTGTACTACATCGTATGACTGTTGGATTTAAAACATTTTGAAATGTGATCAGAGCAGTTGAACTATTGCCTCATCCTTTTCTGTAGTCAGAGGAACCCTAAGACTCTCTGACCATGTAACACTGTAAAAAAAAATGTGTTTGAACCAGTGGAACAGGTTAACTTTAGTAGTTTAATGGTGCAATGTTGAATATAAAAGCTTTTGATGTAAAACATTTAAAAAACAGTATAATAAGAAACATGTGGATATGTTGATCAAATGCTTTGTTAAAAAGTAACTGAAGTTACTGTTAAAGCTTTTAAAGTTATAGTTTTGTTTGCTGAGATTGTAGTGTTTGTGTAATCCATTGCACTTAATTGTGTTTTGTGTTCATGTCTGTCTGTGTGTTACTTTTTGTCCTCTTAACATCACATTATGTAGTTCCACAGAATGATTGCACATTTCCATAAAGGGTTCCATCGATATGAAACATGTAAACTAGCAGGACTAAAGGTTTACAAAACAGATGTTTGCTGAGTGACAGTCAATTGCTGTAAATTCTGTAAATGTTTATATTCAGTGTGCTGCAGCTGTAGGACACACTCCTGATTTTTGTTTCTTTATGGGTTGTTTGTGTAGACCTCAGAGAGACTGTGAGCACACTGTGCTATTTCTGGTCCAGCATCACACAGCTGTGGTTAGGTGGAATTTGAAGGGTTAGGTTGCTAATGGACTAAAGCACCTGTTGCCTTCAATGGAATTATTGTCTTTTTGAATTGTTTTGCTTGTCAAATGTTGATATCAGTGGTTGTGAATTGACATTTCTGTATTTAGAGAAGCATTATAAACACAAACCTGAAATATGGAATCTTCTTGTCTTGTCTTTATTTTTTTCAGTTTTTCCTCTTTCATGGTTTATTAGGCATCAGTTTTTTTTTATTAAGGGATCTTTCAGATAACTGTATGAGAGAGTTAAATGATTGCAATTTTACTGTTAATATTTGGAATTAAAATGATCCAAACCGTTTTTGCTATTCCTACACTGCTGATATGATGCTGTTTTTAAAACTCATTATTCTGCCATGTAGAAAACCTATATAGTCTGTATTTAATTCAGACTATTTGTTAAATTGAAGTTGTTTTATTTTTATTCACATTTGATCCAAATACATGCTTTCACAAATATGAAGTTATTATTCTAGACTACATTCACCCTCCAGGCTTTCATTCAGGATGTGTTGGTAAAAATTTAATATAGGTTAAAGACTTCATTAAATCGTCTAAAGAATTTTTAATTCCCACTGAAACAGAAACTTTGATTGGCACCTAAAACAGCCTATTTGCTATATTAGTACTCAGTGTTATTAGAACAGTTTCTCAAAAAGTTCAAGTTCAAGTTTATTTATAAAGCGCTTTTCACAATGGTGCATTGTTGCAAAGCAGCTGTACAAAAGACAAAAATATCCAAGGATATTTACACTAAAACTTGAAAATAAAATAAATCTAGAAAAGCACACACACAAACAATGTATACAAAACACATACACAAATACATAATTGCAATATTATTTCTAATATTACAGTGATTCCTGGGTGGGGTGTGTAACCTAGTATTCTACAAAAAACTCACCCAATAATGCTTGTAGCTCTGGATCAGTGTCCTTCAATGAACTCTCACATTAAACTTAGATCGTTGGCTCTCCAAAACAGGTTCTTCAGGTACTTATCTCAATGGAAGGTGCTTTTCATGGTGGCAAACCAGTGATTTGTCCTGCAGTGATGAAACTTAGGAGAACTATGATATACTGTATACTCAACAACAGGAATGTTGTCATTCTGTTGCTTTTAGACAAAGAGGTCATAAAAGGATACAGATTTTAATTAAGTTGTTTTTAAATGTTCAAATACTTTTTGGTATCACTTTTTTAATGTCAAAGTAACTGTTCAGTGGCTTCAGAATAGACGTCAAAATTAACTATATGATTTCTCCCAGACTGTAGAGTTTTTTCTTCATGAATCTGGTTGTAAAAATCATAATTTTGCCTTTTGACTAATGAGGTTTTTTAGTTATTTTCCAGTTGTCAAACTGGTCCCTCATTCCAGAAAACTTCAGTTGTGTTTATTTGAATGTTGAGGGTGTGATATTTCTACTTTGGTGGGCTGTGAGTTCTAAAAAAGCTAAGGGTTTGCATGCGTGTGGACTGATGAAAACAAGATTTTAAATGAAGTGTGAGGAATACTTTCCCCTCAGCCTTTCATGTGTCTGATGTTAACAGCTTTAGGACAGCAAACATCTGAGTGCCATGTGTAGAAATATGCCACAGAAGTCATGAGTGTTAATAATGCTGTACAACTATTAACTGGGATGCTTTATCTTAAATATGGTATTGACCTCAAAGTCAACATTCTTAAATTAAAGTTATACTGTATTTGACCTCAGATTTGGGTGAGTTAATTTAAATTGTTGTGGCTGTAGTAAGGCTTTTATCACATGGTACTTTGTAAATGATGACCCAGAATGTGAACAGATGCAAAAAACAAGTAAAATGTGAATTTAAGAATATTACTTGAATAAAAATATAAAAAGCAGCAGTTTGAACATGTGGTTTGTTAAAACAGTACCGAAGTGATAATTGTAGACAAATTGCAGGTTTTTTTCAGTTTTTAAACTATTAAAGCGAAACAAACTAATACCTACCTTTGTCAGAATCTTTTAAAGTGATTTTAACAAAATATTCAGACATTTTTAAAGGAACTACTGCAATGAAAACAACAATGAAAACAAACTAGGTTTCAGATACACAAGTGTGCATTTTAAATTTGATCTCTTCCAAACACAACATGCTGATTGAAGTCAGAGTACCATTTTGCTTTTTTCCAAATATTTATAGATACAGAAAACTGAAATGCACGTTTGTATACATGAACTCAGTCATGCAATGAGCATAAGTGCATGTGACTGTAGGTTTCCTTACAGTTTCCACATAAACAAACCTTTTAAACCACACAAAATGTTTTCTGAAAATATCACGAATGGTGATGACAATTACTCCAGAATTCTTGTGCTGTAGCCATGAAATCAACTCAACTTTTGCATCATATTGATATTTCTTAATTTTATTTATGTTTATTTATTCCCCTGAAGCAAAAAAAAACATTAATTTAAATATTATGAGCTGTTAATTTTGGCTGTTAATAACTGCCATTACCATAACAGAAAGTTACACATTTTTCTCATTTGTGTGATTTATTTTCTGTCTAGGAACCAAAACTTGATTTGTAGTTAATAAAAGTATATTTGCCAATTAAACAAAATTACTTACTTTTATTAGAATAACTTGGGTAACAAGGTTGTTTAAGGCTGATGAATGCATTCAATACAATGTGTTAATGCTATACTGTAATATCACCTCTTAAAGAATATTTCAGCATTATTATTTCAGAAAATAAAAGGCACTCAGCAAAGATTTTCTGACCAAAAAGACCAAATTCATAATGTTGTGAGTTCATAATAGTTCATAATGAGTGTTAATGCTTAAAACACCACTGGTCACTTTTTAAAAAATTGAAACACTGAAATTCTTAATTTCAGGTATTTTAAACCTGTTCTACTACAGGAAATAATGACTCACAAGATGTTTAGTCTTTCCATCCAGATGGTAATGAGACACTGACATTTTATAACGATACAATTAGAGTCAAGCCAAACAGAGAGGCCTGGCAGTGATAGATGATGTTTGTACTGAGGATATAACGTAACACTCCCAGGTCAAAGTGGTTTACTGTCCAAATTACTCTGTTCCTGGAAGAGAAGGAGAGTATTTTTTGCAAAGTGTGATCACCCTGTAAACTCGCCAGAAGGGTGTACCGTAGACTCCCGTTTCAAAGCCAAATCGGTGTGTGCAATTCACAATGCATTTCCTCAAACAGACAACAGAGGGCGCACAGCACCAGGTCAATAAGGACGGTGCGTTACGTAGCCCACTTTTAGTCTTGTGTTTGAAATGTTTGGAAATAAAGCCCGGATTGTTTAATTTATATTACAGATTACAGTATAAATTGCATTAGTGCCCTCGCAGCACACAGCCAGAACCGCAGAAGGAAAGAAGGGAATCTAATTTTACCCTTAGATAAGCAATATAAAAATAGAAAGGTTTTAAGTCATAAACAGGACCGAGACTTAAATGGCTCTCACAGAATTTAAAGTTAAATCATGGCTGCCTTGCCTGTCTTTATAAAGCATCTGCCATAGTGTGATTCTCAAAAACTATGCCATTTAGGCCTGAATATATCAAGAAAATGGTTCCTTTGTCATTTAATTAAAACACTTTCATCTTTCAAACACGTTTTAGCCAGTAGTTAAAGTTACTAACACATGTTCATAACATACTGTATGCATTTTTTAGAAAGTGTCTAGCTGTTTACAGTAAATGTTAAAGCATGCTGTTTTAACTAAAGGATCCGTGTGTCTCACTTTTGTTTTTTGTTTGCAGTGTGTTTGGAAGTGTGATTAATCTACATTTACTGGCACATTTATCAATGCACAGTGAGAACTGTTGACACTAATAGATGTAGCAGGAATGAATAGTCACTAAGGACTTAGTGCCAGAAGGGAATATGGGTAATATTGTCCTCAAGAGATGGATGTTTTTTAACCATTGTCCACCAGTCAAAACAAGAGAAGGCTGGAAAGCAACCTTGTATACCTGAAATATGCAAGAGTCTGAAACCTACAGCAGGCAAATGAATGAAACCTCAAACAAAACAAACACAAAAAAATCTTTCATCTTATGAAAATAATGTTATCCTACCTTTTCATCAAGGCTGAAAGCCTGGATTCTTGCTCTCTGAAATGCCTCAGTTACTGTTGACAGCTCTGGCATAACTGCCAATACTGAAGGCAAACTGAGAAATGAACCAAATTGCTCATACATTAGACCTCTGACAGACTAAATCAGCTGGAATGAGGCCACACAGAGGTGGCTGGAAGTTTTGCTCAAATTCAATGAATTTACAAATAGAACAGTACATTAGGATAGGATATACATAACAAAGGTTTTAAAAGAGAATAGGCTTTAGTTAAATTACAGCCACAATGATTTGCTGCTTGTGGTTGCTGGTGGTATTAGGGGGAGGGACAATTTCATTCTTGTGAGATTCTGATTGGACAAAAATATGTGAAGCGCAGGAAGAGTCATCAATATTTAGTTCATTTTCCCAGAAAATATATGCTACATTTTAATAAAATTAAAAATAATTTTGTAAAGTTTTAAAGTACATTAGCATAGAGATGGCCACACTAAATGCCACAAAACCATAATTATTATTTTAAATTGTCATTTCTAGGCTACCTTAAATCAACCAAAAATGAAAAATTTCAACATTCTTTTAATTTATAAACATGTTAACATAAAAATTAGCAAATAAAACACAAATATCTTAATTGTAATGCAATGGGTCTTCAAAAGTATTGCAAAAACATATATTTTGCATATGTCCATTTGCATTTCATAAAGTGTAACCATTTAGCACAAATTATTTAACCAAGCAGCATAAATGAAACAGGATAACAGATAAAATAAGCAGTTTGTTTTAAAAGCTGATACAGTTTATTTAACAGTTTTATATATATACAGTATATGTATATGAATATAATACATATGGCATCATTTTTGGCACCAGAAAAAAAATCTATAAATAATATGTTCTGAATAATTGTGATGCTACATCTAAATAAATTATTAAACCATAACTTAGTCTTTAATAAATATACATAATTAGTTATATAGATGCATTGCATCAATGTTTGTCGCAGTTGGTCAACAGGGTCCAACAATTCTTGAACTGAAAGGCTGTGTGTGCATTTGGGTGTGTGTGGGGGGGTGGACAGAACATCCCGCTGCAGCAGGTGGAAAGTGAGGCCATATGGCTGGGCAGATAAACTTTGACGAATGCAGTTACTCCAAAGAAAGTTAAGGAATAAATAACTCTCAGTTATTCAGTTGTCTTTCTTAAACAATGTGAGTTGACTTTTGGACGGTTTTGAATGCAATGGTATCAGATTATGAAAGGATCAGATGATATAAAATCTGATTTCAGTATTTCTGCTTCAGCATGCTAAAAGATTCTTACAACCAGATACATGCACAAGGTCAGACTACATTAGTGTATTGCATAAACCTTTTGATTTAGTTTTATAGATATATATCAACAGTTTCATATGAAAAACTAAATATATACAAAATAAAATCAATGTAATTTTGAATGAAAGTGTGTGCACCTTTTTAAGCACATAGTTTGTTGAATTTTAAGGCCGGGTGCTTGTTAGGGCTTAAGTCCTCTGCTGTAATTACTTTAGACTTATATGTGGCTTAAAGGGTCACTCATCTGTTTGCTGAGTGCAAAACAACCACTTGCACCAACTAACTAATAATTTAGGATCAATGGTTTGTCAATAGGTGTGAATTTATTAACAAACCATTTTTTTCTTAAGTCCCAGAAAAACATATTATTGCAATTACACATTGGTTGACATCATGCGTACATAAGTGCCTTAGTGGATATGTAATATTGCATTATTTTAATATCACTTCTTCAGTATCAAATCTGATTGGCTTGTTTAATGCCTGATTACGGATGACAGTTCATTGAAGGGCTAAAATCAGAACACATTTCTGAAAGACTGTAGCCTCATTTTGTGTTTTTGAAAGTAAGGGTTTTGGTTCCACTTTAGTTCCTCAGTATTTTTGGCCAGCCTTTGACAGGAGCTAAGTGGATTAGACTCATGAGTTATAGGATAATGTGGATTTGGTCAGGTTAACTAGGGGAAGACCTCAGGCAGGGATTTCCTGCCACAGAACTGAAAGCACACCTAATTCTGCTAAGAGGTTACCTTTAAACTCCAATACACAAGAAATTACATCAATGGTAAAAGATTTAAAGGTGGATTTAGAGTTGTTTCTGTTTCTTCCTAGAATAGCTAAAAGATTTCAAAGCCTTTTTGAAAGCAGAACCTTGATTTGTTTTTTGTTAATTTTTGTCTGTTTTACTATAGTAGTAATAGTTACAATAGTTTTGCAAACGCACAACTGTGACATTTTCATTGCATTTAAAATCAGAATTTTCCTGTATATAAAAACCTGGATGGAAGACTGTGGAGAACCTGTAGGGTTTGGACAATGCTTGGACAATGTCTAGCAACCCTTGGGGTCAAATGGAATAATGGAATACAGTGAAATTCTGGGAAGATATACATTAACGGCAAACGGTTAATCAAAGAGGGTCTTGAAAGAGCAAAAGTTCAGATGATTCTTATTTGATTCCCAATTATCCAATATTTGCTTCTAAATGATGATCAAAATTCCATTACCATTCACGTAATGACGTCTTAAATCAGATTTTAGTAGTTTGTCACCCATCAGAAACATTTTTAAATATTAATCGCAACATGTCAAATACAAAGTTAGGAAATGTTGAGAACCGTGTTGACTGTGCTGAGGTAGATGTTTAATATAATATGGAGGCTCAATATTAAATTATATGAATCTGATGGAAAAACATTATTTCTGAAATGTTGGAAATTCAGAGCTGAGCCCTTTCTATACTGCTGGGATAATTTACTGGCCTTTCCCATCACACTGAGGGGTGCTTGAGTGTTGTTTAGGTCTGGATGTATTTATGTTTTCTTTACTGATTTTTTAGATTGGGTTATGATTACTCATTTACACAACATCCGCCCAACATTTCAAGCTATTTGAAATAGACCTGTGAAGGCATTATAAACATAAACAGCAGCATCTCACTGGAAACAACAGAGCATGATAATAGTTCTTGTTGCTGAATATAGTTTTGCACTGACAGAATCTCATTCAGTGTTTATGTCTCAACATTTCTCAAACGGGTGTTGAAATGCATCTCACATCAGTGCTTAAATCCCAAATCAGTGACATTTCCAGATGAGTTGGATTCTTCTTTCGCAGCTTTTAGGTTTTTTGTTACATTTCTTTTGAATAATTTAAACTGTTTCCTCATTATTTTGGGTCCTCGATGAGCAACAATCCTCTATGTCAGACGCATCCACACGCCTGGGCCGAAAACTCGTGGATTGTGTGGAATCGACTGTAGTTATCGAGGAAGGAGATGTCTTCCTCGTACGCGATGGGCCGACAGCAGGGGCTGTGCCGAGCTTTCTCGCGCTGTTCTCTCGTGAGCAGCCGCGAGCGCTTCATGAACGCCAGCGTCAGGTCATAGTTCCTGCGGCTAGCGGTGCATTTTCCACTGCAGTAATGAAACACTATAGTCTCATCACTGACGTATCCCAGCCCCAGCTGGCTGACCGTCACCTCCACGTCCCGTAGCGAACAGGGTTTGCTGCGCTTCTTGGCACGCTTAGTTCTTTTGTTCTGCAGAGCATCTCTGCGGGCTTTCCTCTCCACCAGGGTCCCAATAACCTGCTTTAGCTCACCCTCCGTGAAGCTCTGGAACATCTCAATGACTGACATGGAGAAAAAAAAGGAAGGGATGTTACTACTTGATTGATTACTGCTACTGACCAGATTTAGCATGTCAGAAACGTTGTTACTGTTTACATTCATTAAAAAGGTGGCAAATGTAACCTGAAAAATGTTGTGGGCATGAAGTAACGAAATGCACTTTATTGCATTTTGTGCATAAAAAAGTCAGCACTTTATTTTGTACACAAAATTTTAAACAAACACAAATAAATACACGTTTCTTTCATTTTGTGGTTAATGTCCTTTTTTAAATCTTGTGGATGACAGAGAATATGCATTTTATTGTATATCTGTCCACAAAATAAGTCTTTCTGTAGCTCAATTGGTAGAGCAGATGCAAAGATCATAGATTTGAGTCCCAGGAAACACAAACAGCTAAAATGTATACCTTGAACACACTGTGGGTTACTTTGGGTAAAACTGTCTGTCAAATGCCTAAATGTAAATGTAAAATGTTTATCCTTATGTCCTGAAAAGGGTTTTTCCTTAGACCTAAGTCTAATCTCATGTAAACTGTGACATCTAAGAGGCCTGCATGCTGAATGTAATCTGACATAAACTGAGATAACAGTTATGCTGTACAGATTTCCCATCACAACACAACAGTACAATGTCTGATTTGAAACATATCTGAAAGTTAATGTTTTAAAAGCATCTCTTACATTCTGAGATGAAAGGGTTTCCACTTTCAGTTGATCTGACCCGCCTCTGTCGCCCACCTGTACCGGCAGAAGACGAGGAGTTGGAGGGAATAAATAAAGATGATGATGATGATGATGAAGCCCTGTGGTGGGGAGGAGGGGGCGGAGCTCTGGAAGAGGGTGTGGCGTTAAAGATGAGCAGGGTGAGTGCAGCACCACAGAGAATCAGGCCAATGACAGCACACTTCCATACCTTCATCTTAGAATGAGGAGAAGCATTGGGTCCCTGCAGAACAAACACATCCATCACATGTCACTCAAACACTGCTTTATGAGTTCTGAATTATGTTCAGATTTTATGTTCAGTCACTTGGACATTGGATGCCATGTGACTGATTGTTCTGGAGCTGTATGACAGCAGCACCCGGACATGCTGATGGTCACCGATTGGCTGATGGCATCAGAGCAATGGACACAGTTGCAAGCTGTTCACTAGCAACTACCCAGAACTGTATGCAGACCAGACAAATGGTCCATTTACACTTTAGATCTAAACAGCCATCTAAACATACTAAGCACTGGAAAAAGAACTTTAATCAGAATACACATCTTTAACCTTAATAGTTGTCTATCTACCTTTTCCTCACCCGTAAGTGTTGTGACAAAATATTTCGACCAATTTCATTGTTGTGTGAGTAATATGTTTTTATGCTTTTATAATTTATATGATCCTTGCCATCAATACCCTCAGACAAAACAAGATAATTTAATATATTAACATATTTTACTGCTGGCCAGAGTTTTATATTATCAGCCCAAAAAGAAGTGCTGGGCAACTTGGTGTAGGGTAAGAAACAGACAAAGTTGTGTTGTTTATGGTCTTTAATAAGTACTCTTACACATGCTATGAACAAATGTTACCATTGCTTGTTGACATTATGGATTACAGTTCCTATCAAGCTGCAAACCAGAAGTCTTGAGCATCCTCTCTATGTGACACGCAAAGCATACTGGGTATTTTCACATCTTGGTGCAGTTATGGCTGCCAAAGAGGGCTGACTGGACCATGATAACCAAACACTGACCCCATTGTTACTTTATATTTACTTGTTTTCAGTTGGATGTGTAACTGATTTCAGTTTGACAGCGTTGTTTTTCTCAAAAATGGTTTAAGGTTGGCGGTCCAACAGTTACAGGACTGCCGTAAACACCCAAGAAAATTAAAACATTTTATATGTGTATTCTAGATCAGCTACATTTGGACCTTGTGCAAACCAAGTTGTTGTTCCAAAGATTTCATTCACAGATGTTTGCACAAGTGGTTTTGCCATGCAACATTTCTGCTCCTCTGTTGATCTAATTCCGGTGGCAGTTTTCCGAGCACACACAGGTGTGGACCGTCTAAGGAAGCGCGATGTCATACTCCCAAGTCATCCAACATCAGGAAGTATCACATGCGGTCCCAGGACACACTTGTTTATTGTTTTAATATATCAGATGGGGAGTCAATGTGAATTCAGACCAAAACAGATTGCATGTAGACTTGGTCTGTGGTGTTATATTGATCACATGGTTCTGCTTTGGCAACTTGTCAACACACAAGAAAAGTATATCCGTCTGTTTTTTCACCAGCTTTTTCCCTACATCCCCATAACATTAATTAGAAGTTGTTCTTTCAGACAGAGACCTACGTACGTTCATTTCTTGAGTGAGACTTCAGAGCTTTTATCATAAAGAACTCTGTTACAGTACATCACTGTCTGCCTACAAAAATACTGTACAATTGAGGTACAGTACAGTACAGTGCTCAGTATCAGATAATTATAATATGGGATGAATATGATTGTAATTTGATGTGTTTCATGGTGTGGAATGCATACTAATTTTACCATATATTTACATGATGCCATATTAATCTATTTTCATTTTACAGACACAATCAATGTTTTGTGCATTGTGTCTCATTACATTCAGTTGAGACATTCAGCTCTTATTTGCTGTCTTTAACAGATGTTTTTTTAAAGAAACTTACAGTACATTCAAGCTATACATTTATTTAGTATGTGTGTTCCCTGGGAATCAAACCCGCAACCTTTGCTACAGGAACACAGTTACAAACATGACAATAAATATACGTGATAAATATATGTTTCTCAAAACATGAATGCCATGTGCTTGTAATTGTTTGTTTCAATCAACATGCATTTGGTGTTCCAGTGTTTAAAACATTAAACAGCTATTGATTTCATTCCCGTAAGAATCAGTAAGACTGTCCAAAAAGTGGTCGGGGGGTCCCAAACAATTCAGCAGCTGAAATCAGGAAATGCCGATCTTACAGAGACTAAGAACTTAAGCAGACTGCAGCCTCTCAAACGCTTTACCAGACGTTATTAGAGCGCATTGGACAATACTGTACTGGTTCTGATCCAGAAGAACATGGAAAGAGGAAGATATGGACATGCTCATGGCAAATGTTTTGTGTAGATGTGTCTTCAGAAGCAAACATGCAACTTATATGTGAGTGCCTAACTTAACATACACATTTTGGGGGACATAGATGGGACAACGAAAACTTGGTTTTCCTGAAAGGACAACTTGACCCACCTCTCTAGTGGTCAGTGAATTTCTGTGTCAAGTATGTTATGACAAGACTTGATGAACAGCATTAATTATCAAAGTACAAAACAAGTGCAATATTATTTGTATAGTTACATTAGTAATAATACACAGAGCCTCTTGTAAATGGTAACAAATAATCACGGTCCATAATGAGTGAGCCAAACAATAACAGAGTGGTGTGCGGTACAACCCATACTTCCGCATTTGCCCATGTGTGTTGGCGTGGTTTCTATGGCAGTACAAGTGGAAACCTGGCATAACATCATTGACAGGCAACAAGTCACAAGGGACGGCACACTATTTAAACTTGTGAATTTCTCTGGATTTACTAATACTTGTAAACATTTGTGTTAATGAAAGTACACAGTTAAACAAAATATACTGCCACACTGTCCAGGTGGTTTTTGGATACTTTAATACAAACATCTTACATATTATGCCTATAAGCTAGTATAGGAGAAAGCATTTAACACTGACCAAATGACAGACTTAATCTTTTAAAACAACAGAAGCTAATGGGAAGCTTCATTAGTTTATGTGTACTAGTTAGTGTTTGTTTAATTAAACTTCACCTAAATTGTTATGCTGATAATGTAAGTTGTCTTAAATTCAAAAGTCAATACAAAATAGAAGCGTTTTTACAATAGGTCTCAGGCTCTTGAACCACGCAATGAACAAAGGCTTAAAGCAAGAAACAGGCTTAATTTGTTTGGAAAGCAAAAATTTATTGTGGCTATTCTTGTAGTAAATTGGACTTAAAAATGTCTGTGGATGCTTTTTATGATACTGCTCACAGCAGAGAGAGAGAGTGAGAGAGAGACAGAGAGAGCAAGATATAGAGAGAGACATTTACTGACTAACTAAAAGACAGTCTGTTATTTTAGTCTTGTCTAAACAAACCATAACAAATAACCCTTCAAATAAAATGTAGAAAAACTACCTCTTTGTTTCATTCTCATACTTGAGACATAGTGAGCACTCCAGCCAGGATACACCCTTCACAAATCACACTATTAAGCACACGTCTCCTTATTAGGAAACAGACGATTGTTCTGTAGGGCCTTTTGGAAGCAATGGCACTCCAAACTGATGTATTCTTTTCAAGGGAAGTGAACATGAGCAGATCTCTGTTTATAGAACATTCCAAAATAAATTGTCTAGTCAAGTGGGCACTCAAAAGTTACAAGATGGCTACAATAGTCCACCAAGAACCTCCTTTCCTAAGAGCGGCTTTCTCAGGCTTCGGAGAAAATAGAAAATACCTGCTATCATGTGTCCTGATGTTCTGCCCCTTCTGTGGATGTTTGCAGAATTGTTGTAGCACTGGTGATGTCATTTCCTTTTTGTCAGCTATATATTCTGTTCTTAAATTGTCTTGACTGTTTATGCTTATTAGTGAGATGACTGAGGTCAACGGTGTTGTTTTTTCCAGGGTGGGACTGGAAAAGAGGACACGTATATACGTGTATATATATATATATATATATATATATATATATAAAACAACAATGAATTATTACATCATACAAAACACCTTATTATATGTCCATGTTTTTTTACAGGTCTAACAAGTTTTTTTATCTAAAGAAATTAATAATACTTCTGACAAATGTGTTGAAAAACTCATATTAGTGGCTCACAAAAAGCAGTTTTATTTTACATGAGTGTGGTCTGACTGACCCGCCAAATTGTATACACTTTATCTTGATAACCCTGATACTATCAGACAGCTGCAGAATAAATGAGTAAAACGAATAAAACTCTGTCTGCCAATACAGTAATTACAATGACATGGGTAAATAAAAACATTTGTTTTTACATCCACACCAACAGGTGTCAGTATAAAGTACAAAATCGCTATTATTATAATTAATAAAATATACCTGATCTAATATGCACATCAAGTTAAAAACATGATGTGACTAATGCTGTGTCTGAAATCGCCTACTTCCATACTCTATAGTGGATCAGAAATAGTATGCAAGAAACCTCAGTATGCAAAAAAGATTAGAAATACCAAGATGGTCTACTGCTCCTGGCAAGATTTTTAAGTATACAGGACACTATTCTGTCCTGTGACGCCACAGGGATGAGAAGCCACCAAATTAATAAAGTTAATAAATAAAAACTGTGCGTGATATAAGGTACCAACGTATTTAGTCCTCATGCGGAAATTGTACATGTTTAACATAACCCAATTTAATTGGTTTTCCGGCTGTTGTTAGTACGTTATAGATGAATGAACATATGGGTCACATGACAATGAAAACATGGTGGATATAGTATGTCCATACTATACAGAACATACTGTTTTAATGGTCAATAAGTAGGTGCTTAATCCAAATGGAACATACTCTCACAGTATGCAGTGTAGGATACAGCATATTTACTCTGAATTTGCAGGAAAATGATGTCATGGCAAACTGATACCATTCCAAACCTCTATCTTGAGCTGCGACATTAAATGCAAATGCAAAGAGGATACAAAATATACTTAATTTCACGCTATTCACATTTCATGCTTTAACTCTGTAAAAACTCTGTAAAATGGAAACTATAATTGCTGGTTCTGCAGTGAATGTAAAAACATTTACATCCCATTTAAGAGCTTAAGAAAGCTTTTAAATAATATTGAATCAGCTCAAGGAAACATTAAAGTTAATACCTACAAGTTGAGCAATGCATATAGAACACATGCACTACTTCATATATAAGTACAGGGTGTGATCCTCAGCATTATTATAATCCTGTGGACAGAGATGCTCTTTACCTACAGAAACATACAGTGTGCTATTTCTATATACTGTCCCCCTGGAGCAACCTTCAGATGGAGGGAACAATGGTTTTACAGCCAAACAGGGATATCAGCTTTCAACTCTCAGTTAATGGACTACCACTCTTAGGATCAGACACGCAACCTTAGGGTGAGCAGCCCAGATCCCTAACCATTAGCCTGCCACCACCCCAGCTTATGCTGACTGAGCACTGAGCAAAAGAACTTTTCTTTCAAATTCAGGTTTACAAGGTGAATCCCACAGACATTAGACTAGTTTAGCATCCCAGGTAACATGTTCTAGACTACAAAAAGGTAAGAAAAAAAGGTTATTTAAAAAAAAGTTTTTTGGGAGTACCACAAATGGTTCTTCTATTTTTTAGAGTGTCTAATGCACAAGAGTACATTTGATTGGACAAAAATCTGAGTGGTGCAGGATGAGTCATAAAAATGTTAGTCTGTTTTCCCAGGAGAAAAGACTGTAAATATTTAATGTGTATGTCTGCTAAAGGTTTGTCATTTAATAGGAGTATACCAGCATATACGTGGTTTCAAAGAAAATAGACTAAAAGCCACAAAGATTCAATTTGTTAATTAACTTAATATACAAACTTAATATGTATCTTCTTATGTACAAATGAAGCATATTTAAATCTGTTTTTTCAGACTGACAACGCTCCTCATCACACTCTTCAAACAATACAAGATAATCATGCAGTGAGATCAAACTCAAGTAACTGTGTAGCAGGTGGATGTTTCTGCAGAGTCAGAGGAAGTTGAGGTGCTAAATAGCAGCAGAAAATCAATGACACTGTTGCTTTGGGCTTCTGTTCTCTGCCCTGTGGTTTGCTGTGTTAGGTTTCCCCGCAGCTCTGGGCTTGTGTTCAGCTGACTACCACAACAGCACAGAGACTGATTGAAAATGAGCAGATGCCTCTTAAATGAGACAAAGCCACCGTGATGTTTCTCAGCTGTATTGCGAATGGCTCAAATTCAGGATGTTGTTTATTTTTACAGTTTGGGATGTGAATGTAACTTAAGAGTTTTGTGGTTATCATGTTTATGAATTGCAAATGTGTGGAACATTCATGAGACAAGCATGAACAAGATTCAAATTGTACGATTTGAAAAAAAGACAAATAACACCAGCCAGCTCACCGAATCTCTGAAAAGCTCCCAAGGGAAACATTTAGTTAAATTACACTGAAATTGCTGTTTCACACTCAACAGACCTTAAAGTATACAGGAAAAATGCAGTGTCTTTAGTCAAGGTGATTGCTTTAATGTGTCAGTATTAATCAGTTGATTGAAACCAGCCTGAAGAGACCCACAATGTAGATTAGTTAGGTTATGTCAATGAATGTAAATGAATGTAACATTTTAAATATGTGATTTTATTTTGTGTTCAAATGTAAAGGTTTTTAAGCACTTAACATTAGATTTTGTAACTAATGTACTAATTAACTCTGTCGCTCATCGCCGGGTGGCCATTTTCCACTGAACTAAAGTTCATGAATTAAGGAACGCTTGAAGACAAATCCTTGCCTTTGAAAAACCTTTCCACACCCTGTACTGTATCATAACAGAATATAAAATCACACTGTTACACCCAATAGGTATTTATACAATACAACACATGATATGCGTTTGAAGAAGACTGAGGATCTGTAGAAGAGCTGTCTACTGCGGCTCTCCGTTCTGAAGAGATGTTCATGCAGAATATGAGCTCAGGTGAAGCTCTGTTGCCTTTGGCAGGCTGTCATAAACATCTATGGGCAGATGTTATTTCATCCAGATAATGATGGATGGATGGATCGAGGTTCTGAATGACTCATGTGGGCTTTTCTGTGAATGATTAATCTAATTGACCCTGAATTCAAACCATAGGAGTCCACATTCACTTTCATCATCAGATGATCACTGTAAAGGCTAATGTACAGTATATATACTCTGTATGCATATCTGCGTATGTGTCTTCAATCTTTTGCACTATTTAGTATATCCACAAAGTGGCAACCAAGGCCGTTGAAGTAGACGAAGAAGAAATAGACAAGAAGAAAAAGCTAACTAATGGAGACCACCAATAGACCACCAAAGTGAGAAGGTTAGGGGATACATGTATTTGAACAACTGTAATTTGACATTGTATTAAACTTTCTGTAGCCGTCTACAGGTCAAAAGTATAGCCAAGATATCACAGTGAGTGTACAATGGCCGCCTGTGTTCACACACATGGTCAAATAGAGTATAATTAACTACTTCTACAGTACACACGCTCTTGTATGTGGAGTGAAACAGGCCTTAGAGATGTGGCTTCATCCTCTGCCATTCAAATAGCAGTGCTAGCATTACAAAATCTGGCAGTCGGAAATAACAGAAACCACTGTCAACAGCTTGCAGATATTTGAGGATTTTAAGATATTTAAAGTAAAGCAGGTGAGAGGAGATGATCTGAGATGTTACTGTCTACACCAGTTTAGCAGGAATGATGCAGATGATAGACTGTCAATGCTGATTTCATCTGTCATTCCTTTCACACCACTTGACACCAAAGACAGTCAACCAAGCTTGTCCGCCACTGGCTCTTGCATAAAATCAGTTGAAACATTCTTTGAAAGAACCTGAGAGATAGAAATCTTTGTACACAAAGCCATTCATCAGTTTATGTATAAAATGAAAGTAAACTATAACTTGTAAAATGTATTTAAAAAATAAAAATGTTAAAAAAGTGCTTTTTTACAGACTGAAGACTAAAATTTGCATTTCTCAAATCTTTAGCATCAGTAAATACAGGGTATCATGAACAAATAATTGTGTTAATGTAATCTAATTTTGTTAAGTAGTAACATACTTTTACAGCATTTAATAGTCTACATTTGTGTATAAATGTATTTTTCTGTATATATATAGCATTAACTAATTAGGTTTTAATGTTAAAAATGTTTAAGCATGTAAAGAAATTAACATTAAACAAGATAATAAATGCTGTTTAAGTATTTTTCATGGGTAAGTCATTTTAACTATTGCATTAACTTTTGTTATATAACTTATATACAATGTACAACCTGCAATTATGTACAAATATATTACGTATACATCCTTATTATAAAGTGTTACCTAAAGATGTCTGTCCATTTTAGCCCATTATAGTGTAAAAATCTTTCTTCTTAAGCTGTAGCTTAGCTGAAAGAACAGGATGTGTTCTTACCGTCTGCCCAGCTTATCCAGACTCCACAGCGTGTCTGTTCAGCTGACCTCTGGGTAGAAGTGGCATTGATCAATATTCCAGCCCCTTTCTCTATAGAGGAGCGGAGGAGTGCTGTACTTCCTTTACGTAATATGGATAAATTCTGCACCTCAGAATGCTTATGAAAAGTTGGGGGCTCGTCCCGAGAAACACAACATTCATTAGTTGTGAGATCTTGTAGATATCCAAAGATGCTGAAGGTGTTAAAAATATCCCCAAATCTCTATTCTGCCTTCTGGCATTTCAGGCACTAAAGGCCAAAAATATGGACACCTCTTGGAAAAATGACAAAAAATTCTCCCAGTCTGTACTGTGAAGTGTAAGCGGCCTCAAATAAGTGTTTTCCACTTTTACACAAACTGACAATTAAAGTACTTGCCAACCATCTGCCAGTCAAAACGCCTGCAAACTGTAACTTAAAAACTATCAGAGGAATTTGGAAGCGCTCGTTCACCTGTTTACAAGAGCTGGTCTGGTCATGCGCAGTTCTTTAAATGTTTACTTTGCGTTTTCTTCTCTTACATCTTTTCGATACACAACTTAGAAAACAGCCGAAAACAGATGTTTGACTTACAGATTCCGCTGTAATGATTCATAAAGGTGAGGAAAAGCTGTATTGGTGTGAGCCACTGTCTGCAAGTCCTTACGGAAGCCAAAATCCCATTATACTTCCTCAGAAAGAGGCACATACATGTTGCCATGAAGCCAAAACTGTCCTTCTCCGCGTGGACCTCTCCTCAGACACTTCCAGATCTGAATTCCATCACTTTTGCTCCTGTTATCTGATGCTGAATTTCTAATTGCATAATACGGTTCCCACATCTCATTATAGAAAGAGATTTAGATCCTGGAATCAGGTACCAGTCCAACGTATCTTGTTTTTTGGCTGAGACTAAATGCCACCTTTTCTTTGATCCTTTCCACAACAGTGGATTAGAAGACTTTGGCAGCTGCTACCTGGTGCGGCACGTAATGAAGCAGTCCTGACAACTAAACTGAATTAAACAGACACTGTATTTATTTTCACTCTACCAGATGAGCAACTGACTCTGAGAGCAGCACTGGGGCATTAGACATGAGTTTCTTGTGCTGCTGGAGAGGTGGAGAGAGGGGTGGGAGTGTGGAGGAGAGGGAGGGAGTATTAAATATACAGCACTTATTCAGACATAAGCTCCTCCCTCCGTCCATTGCCAACTTTTACTTTTTGGATTGTTGTATGATCAGTTTATCATTTGTGACTATTTATTTACATTTTGTACTTTATTGATATTTTGTAAATATTCTGTTTTTTATTTATACTTTTGGAATTTTAAACTTTAAACTTCTATTGACATTAATGGAATGTTCATCATTCAAAATGTGATGTCATCTGACATCACATCTGACAATGACTATGATGTCATCACAATATTTGCATACTAAATTGGGATTGGTCTTTCTTACGCCCTGTTTACATAATTGTGGTTTCATAAACCATAACTTAATTTTTAGCATTATTCTTTTGATTCATTTTTAAAATTATTTACAACAGAATAAAAATTACTGGGCAGAGAGGGGATCAAAACATTGAATCACAATCCAAAATCGAGTCGTATCAGTTTTGTGAGCATCAGATCTAGTTATCATGGAGAAGTTGTCACAAGGCTATAGAAGTTTGTTAAAAACACTATGTGTAAATTCTATATAACTTATATTTAAAATTCTATATTACACTTGATATCATATATTTTTAACTGTTGGCCACATTTCTTATAAAAATCAAGTTGGGGTTGCCATAATTTAATTAGGCCAAGCAGTCGTGTTTTTAAATGTTATAAAAATGTATTAATATAATGTATTATGTATTACACTATTTGATGGCCAAGAAATGGTTTTACACTTTTGCCAAGATATCTTAGCTATTTGATGGCCAAGAAATGTTTTTTTATTTTTGTATGTTACTTTTTACAATTTAACTTGTTCCTTTTATGCTTTTTCATAAATAATTTTGTGTTTCATAATATTTACCTGTTTACATTTTAAAAAAAGTATAATATACTGTTTAGTGGCTGATTAACAGGTTCTGCTGTATTGATAGCTTAACCTTACGCTGTGACAATACTGTGTGGCATGTTTGCACAGTGTGTCAAGAGCTCTTCAATGCATTTCAATAGAACTGATTAAATAACAACAAGTTCTTCTGGGAAATCTACATGTTGGCAACAACATGAAATGTTTATGCCTGTATTTTCATGCCAAATTACTGACGAGCGCCACTATGCTGCTGTGAAGCGATAGCCAACTTCTACGTCCTTGCAGGTGAGTCGATAATCATTTTGACGTGATGCCATTTTAATGTCACATATCTTTTGATCTCAAGTTGAACTTGACTAGCAAGCTACTACATTTCCTTAAAAACAATTAGTAAAGGATTTATTAAAACTGTAAGTTGCTGAGGTAGAAGAATGTAATTCTTGGTCTCAGATGGTAGTGATACAGTTAAGTTAAGGAGCATGTTAATTTTATTACAACAACTCAAATGTTTAATTTGGATGATGTATGTGTTGTTAAAAAGGTGGCCGTGAATTCATAAACAGTTCCAGCTTCAGCCACTAGGAGGCAGTTGTCCGAAAGTCGGAAAGCAGGGGCCAATGTAAGTGTTTACATTCCAATAAATCATTGACGAGGGGCCAAAATATTTAACGAACATGCAGGGGTGGAGGACGCGTGTAGAGGTTTGTCAATGACAGGCGTTGGAATCCTGCTTTAGATTCCCTGTAGGTTTACTAATGATTGCATTCTTGTGGTCTTAAACTGTCATGATGTCAAAGTGAGTGACAGTTGATCTAAGAACACAAAAGAAACCTTTAAGCTTTGAAACAGAGCAAATGTCAAAGACCTAAAATGTTTAACTTCGACACTATAAAACACTGCAGACGAGGTTAAATAGCTGGATTAAATCAGCACTCTCTGCCAGACGAGTCAACATGTTTACATCAGTGTTCATCAGTTGAGGTCAATAAAGAAAGTGGTGATTGTTCGTGACAGTTCCCACAGAAAATAACTCAGCATGATGGCAGATCTGGGGAGTGGTGTTACAACACAGATTTTGTGCATTGTCCATTTGTAAATTCTGTGCTGTGCAAATATCTGTTATAAAATGTTTACCTGTTATAGACAACTGTGTGTGTGTGTTTGTGTAGAAAATATAAATATAGATTTCCAAACAAGGTTTACAGTTTGGAAAAATTTGCCATTAACTGTAATAATCAAGCAAGATTCTCAGGTAAGCAAAAACGTCATTATGCAAAAAAGCAAAAAAAAGTCATTATGAGCAAATTGAAACTATTGCTAAAGTCTCCTATCTGACTAACTCAGGTTTGTATAGATAAACCATTCCTTTAAATTACACTATAAAGCAGACAAAAACATTTTTTGTGTGGTCTCAACACTATGAAATTTCAACACTGTTCTTACATTTCTATGAAACGAGACTGTTGTGGTTCAAAAAGCAAAACAGTTAAAGAGCCACTGTAGCCAGAGACCACAGGAGAACCAAACGATTTTACATTCCAACACTGTTTATCACCCCCAGTTTATCCTTCATTATTAAGATAAAAAGATGGACCTCCTCTCTTTAATGGGAGGTCAGATTGAGCGCTGGCTGGAGGGCAGGCAGCAGGTGAAGCTGCAGTGATGTAAACACCAGAGTGGAGTAAAGCATGTGTGCAGGCTCACAGCTGTGCAGGGCGCTAACATCTGTGGTCAGAAAAACACAGCACTCAGCCACAGCCATCAGCACTTTGTACTAATATACCTGCTAATGAAACTGCTGCCAATTACAGCTTCAAATGTTTGGAAGATGCATTTACAAGTGATAGAAAAAACACTGTGCCTAAAACGATCTCCAACATTCCACATTAGCATGCAAAACAACAATAGCTGTATGTAAATGGACTCTAGTAACCTCATGCCAAAGGAAAATTTATATATTACTCATCCTAAAAGATAAGTCACTTTGTAAAGAAGCTTTCATGAGAAGATTCCATATAATGAGAGAAAGAGAGCAATTAGTTAATTTTCAGTGATTTAACCCTTATTTTCATTGACTTTACAACAGTAATTTTGTTTTGTTAGTGGGAAGCTATTTTACTTCCTAAATAAAAATCTCTATAAATCTTTATTGAGCTTATGGGCCAAATTGGTCTTGGTTTATTTACAACGAACATTATTACAAAATCAAGTCCCTACATTGTTTCCATATTTTAATGAATTTAAAGCAGCTGGCGTAAGAATAATAATATCCCACACAAACAGACACAAATACAGACACATAATGAACCTAAATGTACTGAAGCATTAAACCTAAATCACTTTAAAATGATATATAACGAAACTACTTTCAACAAAACAAATAAGTGTGACAAACAAATCTACTTAACCAAATGAGAACATTTTTAATTTTCTTAAGCATCTTTATCAATTTACCATACTGACAACTTTAGTGAATAAAAATGTTTTCATTGGCTCAGGAGAGCTTTAGACCTAATTAAGAATTAAAGTTTTACAAAATGGGCGATTGTTAAAAGAAACTAATTAATTTCAGTGTTTACTTCTTTCAAACATTTGCTTGTCTCCAATGCAACATTTGTTTGGAAGATATCGGTATATTGGCAAGAAGATTTCTCAGAGTTTTTCAAAATCCCTGCAAAAAGAAAGACCTGTATAGTCATGGTGGGTAACTAAACCTCCGGGCTGGTAACTGAAAGGTTGCTGGTTTGATGCTTGTCTGGATTGAGCCATTATCATAATGTTCCTGAGAAAAACACTTAACCTCAGGATGCTCCTGCTTTTGGAAACAAACTCCAGTGACCCTGATTATGTGCTGATAAAAATAAATTCTATAGACAAATCTTTCTATGAATTGTTTGCAGATCTTATAGTGATAACCGCAGTTGCTTTATCACACAAAACTTATGAGAGCCTTCCCTGGAAATCGTGATTATATCTAAAGATGTTTGCTATTTATCTTTAACAGACTCAACAGGCATTTTCAGAGATAAAGTCAGATTTATAGTGATATTGTGTTGCACAAGTGCACTGATAGTTTGTGCTAGTCCTATTGTGAATGGTATGAAACAGATGTTTTTGGTATCATTGTGGAATCTCTTTGTCACATGAGAATATGATGACAGATTTATAATTATCTTAACATAAGACGTTTTTAATAAGGATTTTTTTCAGACCAAATGAGCCTTTAAAAACGTTTTTGGACACTAGTGTAGCAATGATAAAGAATATTCCAAATCGAACATCTGTTCTGCTTTAGGAACATTTTGTACTATGTTTTCCAATATTCTGATTTATGCTTTATTTCTGAATTTACAGTAACTTTTTACATACATAGAAAGACCCTCTTTGCATTTTTAAAGTAAGCACAAATTAACGCTGCCAGGCAGCCGATATAGACTCCAATTATATTAAAAAACTCACCAAACAGACAGAATAATACACTGAACACATCTTCAATAAGATCCAGGGGTACATCTGTGATTGTCTTTGGTAACAGTATATATGACAAACCTGCTCAGCATGACCAAATGCATAAATTCAAATAAAGCCAAACATTAAGGTTGGTTTAATGACATCTCTTCATGCATGACTGAATATCATTTTTCTACCGTAAATGAATTTGCAGAAAAGTTAGCATGCGGACAGCATGTCCCCCAGAGATTCCAAACTGATATGAGGGATTCTGGAGAAGATGCAATACAGTCCATGTTTTTAACACCAGGAACAAAGCTCTTTAAAGGCCATAGTCTCAGCTATGAGGAGACATGCCTCATCGTTTTCCGCATACGTTGCATCCCTCATATGTTCAGATGGGAGTATATTCTGAGTGGTCAAATTTGAGATTTAGTTTCAGTGTATTGGATTCTCCACACTCAGCACTCTGTAAATTATTCAGCTATAGACCCGGCTTGCTTTGGAGTTTTATTAGCTAAATAACACACTTCATGTATTTCTCACTCAGTTTAATGTCAAACTAAACAAGCTCATATTTTATGCCAAGATATGAATGAGTTTTGTTCTTTGAACCAGTAGTGTAATATTAATATCGGACATAATGAATGAATGCTTTCATAATGCTAAAAAAACAGAACTAAGCAGAACAAGACAACACTGGCTACGCTAAATCCACAAATGCCACAAATATGCTAATGTTTACTACAGCTGGAAAACTCTCATGATATGCCCGAACAGCTGAAATTCCATTGGGCATATTCCTTGAATTCTTACTGAATTTGTATTAAATGTTGTCCAGGAAACAACATAGTCTGTATCTAATGTAAAAGGTGTATCTAAATGTGCTTTATTATAATAGGCTGGTATTTTCAAACACCAAACTCTTCACTGGCCCATAGAGACTTTGTGAAGGACAGTATTAAATAACCAGAAGATTGATGAAGCATAACAAAATATAGAGTGTGTGTCTGTGACAGCTGTGTGCACAGAAGAGCCAAATACTGCTGTCCTATGATACTATTGACCTTGCCTGTCAAATACTAACTACTAACCAACTACTAGCTAACTAATCCTAACTAACTACAGGGAAGGATAATACTCAATGCAACAATGAAAGTTTTTAATGACTGGTAGGATATCTCACTGCAGCCACCGTTTTCAACAGACATGAGATCACATGATCACAGATTTGAAGTGAATCTATCAGTGGACTTCAAGATTAACTTCAAGAGTGTCTTTATAATTATAATGAGAATGATTATAATGTCAGTAAATGTAAGCACTGAACGTCATTGCATCTACTTCATCGTGTCCATTATGTTAACTAGATGGAGAACATCAATAACTCTGTCCATCACACACCCACATGTACCATCAGAGCAGACATCAGCGGCTATAAATCTTCATTCAATAACAACAGATATTTCATTTTAATGGATAAGTCACAGCATGGCTAGTGCGCTGAGATTAGGAACAAGTCAAATAAAAGCCCCACTGTCATTATAATTAAACGCACTGTCCTACAAGCCCTTGAGTGGCTTATCAACATAGCAGCTATAATAGAGAGAAGCTTTTTAACATGGTTCATGTATCTCTGGTCAAAGCTGGAGATTGAAGAGGTTTGTGAAGAATGAAGCTCTCAGAGTGGCACTCTCTCTCTTTTATTACAGGGCAGTTTGTTGCAGTCAGGAATTGCCAAACTGGACCTTGACACAGAAGAATGATGCCCATGACGCACAAGGGCTCTGGGTCGATGCTAACTGTTTTGGGCTTCCGTTGAGATGGTAGACGTTTCTGCACTTAAAATGCTGAGTGAGGCCCTCACTCGTATCTTCTAATGCAGTGGGTGCTATAAATGCACAGACGTTTCAGCCAAACTAAGGGGGATTTTGAAAAATTCAGCAGTTCTGATGAAGATGAACCAGTATTTTAACTTATGCTTCTGACAGGAAGGAAAACGAGCCAGAAAGGCGATCAATAAAAACAGAGTGGCAAAAGAAAGTTCAAATCAGCTTCTTTTTGTTGCAAAGTCATTAGAAATGAAGAGGACAGGAAACTGCAGGACTGTTTAATCATATAACAGTCTCGCTTATTTTAATCATGAATTGGAACTGCAAAGTACAGACAGGTTCTCCAAACAAGTTCCCCAGACAATCAGTCCATTTGCCATTGGTCAGACAAACAGACAGCCCCACCCCAAACTCATGCTATTGGCTGAACTAGAATTTAATGTGATGGGTCTGCTCAGACCAGATGTTTTGTGTTTGCTGTATTTTTCTGGCTAATAAACAGTGTGAAATTGAAAATGTTTATATTGTAAGTTTCCAGATCTGAAGATGTCAATACCCAGGTTGCATACTTCCTGGGCTGCATGTGCCAGTTGAGTAACTGTCATTGAGATAAAATACCAACAAATGTCTTTAGATACTATAGACTTCCACTGCTCAGACAAACAGCTATTATTAAGCAGCGTTAAAAGCTCCACAGTTTACAGGTTTGGGGAATATCAGACTACAAATGGCTTACTTAGTGATCTTCACACATAACAATCTGGATTAAGAAGTATTTTAACAAAGAAAAATTACATCAAATTACTTTTAAACTCCAGCTCCTGAGAAATTCACTAAACAGATTTACATTCTGTAGGTCATGGCATTGCTATTGAGTTTTGGGTTGTACTCTGCTCAGTATAAGAAAAAACGAATTCAATAGTTTCCAGCCTTCACAGTCGCCATGAGCCAAATTTCATGTAACAAGCATAATTTGTCCCATGAGTGGAGACATTAAGTGTAAATAAGTAAAACTGAGGTGGGGTGGAATACTCGCCCATCATTACCCATATGTTATATTTTTCATTTTCAGCAGGCAAATTCAATTCATGCAGTCATTTATTGTCACCTCATAACATGAAATTTCTGAGTACACCAGTGTTTAAACTGCTCAGGATGTCTGTTAAGTGATTCCAAGGGCTGGAATAAATATTAGGCCAGTTACAAAGAAGCTGGTCCATCTGAGGCTGTACAGGTTTACTGAACCTCACAGAGGAGGTTGTTTTACAACTTGATCAAATGACCTGCATGTTGTTTTGAGGGTCCAGATGAGGACGTTTGGCTTTTTGCTTCATTGTTATAATCAGCACTTTCTCCTGTAGTTGTCAACACAGAAATCGCCAAAGCAAACATAACAACCTCCAAGATTCTCATGTTTTTCTCACTTGATCCAAGCAAATAAAGTGCAAACAGCTGTTTTTCACATCTCATTACTAATTTAAAAGCGACGCAGTAACCGTTGTACTAATCACCTGTAAATACGGTCTAGTGAACTCTAATAAAAATGTAACACTTGGAACTGTCTTCATTCTTCGTATAATGGCTCTGCACTGCTATTTATTGTACATATATGAGGCACTTCTGTTCTATTGCCAGCTCAGACTTTCCCGTCAGACATCTCCGGTCTGTGCCAGGCAAGACCACCCCTGACACCAGTGATTATATATATATACACCCTCAATTAAACAAATACAAACTGCTCAAACAAATCTCTAATGGAGGCCCAGACCCATATGAGCTAAATACTTCATGAGTTGCTCAAACTCAAGAAGTATTTTAAAAAGAAAAAAAACGTAATCTCCCTAAGAACGGTAAAAAATTAGTTAAATATAATATATTCCATTTTTATATACAAGATATATCTGTATTCACGTAAGAATTGGTGCCTCATGACCGAGTCTTTAGGTTCTCTGCATGAGCCATAGTGGAATGTTGCGCAACAGCTCCAGCGTGTGGGTACATGAAGAACTACAATATTTACATCTGCTGCACCTTTGCGGCCTAAAGACATATTTTACTCAAAATTACACTAAAGCTTCTATTTAACGCTCGATATACAGTTAAAATCGGTATACATATAGCTTTCTAAAATATATTACTATATTTTGTATGTACCATAATATATAATAATATAATATAATTAAAATAATAGTTTACTTCGAGAACCAAAGATTAAACATAGGAATAAGCTAAGAGAAATTAAATAAATTTTTAAACATTGTTGACACAATCTGTCATTAAGGAAAAGAAGCTTCTCACAGAAAAGTACAACATTCTGCATCATGACTTTGAATTGAAAACCTTAAATTATTGACACTTTTTACATTATTTGATCCAGCATCAGAATGTGCGA
The DNA here is from genome assembly GCA_036877625.1 of Ambastaia sidthimunki. NCBI lineage: Eukaryota > Metazoa > Chordata > Actinopteri > Cypriniformes > Botiidae > Ambastaia > Ambastaia sidthimunki. The sequence goes on from JAZGTK010000032.1 coordinate 73,302, forward strand.
CAGTCTTTGCTGTTCTTTACTTTGGTCAAAGAGAAAATGTCTAAATGCATATAAAATATGCTGATTAACAGGTCTGCTATCTAGCTACTGCTATTGTAATAAAAGCACTGACATGGTGCAATGACCACTTTCAGTCTTGTGTGTTTATAAAATTGACAGATCGAGAGACTGTTTCATTTGTGTTCTTAATACATTTATTTAGGCAATTTACAATATAAACACATCAAATACCAGATGATACATAAGAGATCACAGCTTTGGTGGTCCTGTTATTCTCCAGCCCTCCATTTTTCCAACCTTGGTGAGCATAGCCAGAGTCCCCAGACCCAAACACGCGGTGGTACCTGTGATAGCACTGTGTGCTAAACGAAAAAAACACCAAACCTCAGACACTCTTTCTGTATGACCTCATATCAAAACAAGGGTGTATTTGGTAATTGGATTTCGCACAAACTTTAATTTAGGACTATGATGCATACAGTGTACTGATGTGTTTTTTATACTTACTCCGTGCCCCAAGGAAAATACCCGAAGCACATCCCCCAATGAAGTAGTTAGTTGGGTCATCAGGTGCATCTCTGGCCTGCGCACTAAGACAAGTGGCCATTCCAAAGATGGCACCCATGGCGGCTGAGAAAGTAGAAGACAGGAAGTCAGTACTTGGGGAAACTCATTTAAAAAATGCTGAACATGTATAAATTAATTCAATCTGGATATATAAGTACTGTAGAAGCATTGACTTTGTTGTTTCCTTCAAGTAATTTTAAAAGTGTAACAGGTCACATACGGTGTCATCTGGTATAAACAAACTAATGGAAATTTTATTTCAGCATTTACTCATAACAGTGATCACTTGCCTAAACAACCTAAATAATTTAAGGTTTAAACATTTAAAGCTGCAATCCGTAACTTTTGCCTCTCTGCTGCCATCTCAGTTTGATATTATTGAAGGTTTCTTTCTTTTGCTTACTTATGTAAAAATCAGATAAAGCCACAATGACATTTCCAGTGAAATCCAACCCAGTAGCTCAAATTATGAATTAATATTATAAGCTTATTATTGTAAATTGGGGTAAGGAAAGATTTGTTGTATAGTTGCTCAATAACTCATTTTTAACCAAAAAAAGTTAAGTGTTGCAGCTTTAAAGAAAGGCAAAAACAGACAACTGTTGAGACGATATGCATCTATTAAAGCTTGTATGAAGTTGCTACAGCAGGGAATCATGGGAGATAGATAAGGGTCACCAGATTATTTTCTACCAGGAGGGGGACAGAAAACAACAGAGTGGGCCAATAACATCCGACTGAAAATAATGATCTGTGACGAGCAGTATTTCTTTCTTACCCATGGTGACGGTGCCTGATGTTGCTCTGGTCAGAGCCTCCACAGCTGTCTCAGGCTGGTAAGCTACTATGTGGTAGGCAGACCCGACCAGCCCTGCATAACAATAACAACACCATAATATCAACACTATGAAACAGGCCGCGAGCACTTATATCTCTATAACTCTTCACTATTATAGCATCAAAGGCAAGTATGAATATTCAAAAAGACCAACATGCATGAAACACATACAAAATGTAATACGATCAAAGCAGCCCTGAAGATCTATTTGCAAAACAAAATCACTATAACGCGAACACAGCAGTTGACAGTAAAACGAAACTAAACACTATTTTAAGTGGATATACTGATAGAATATTAACGTGGAACAATTATACGAACAGTGCATGCTAGCACCTCAGCCTTGAGAGCACACAATCAGTTTAACACGACACTCAATAGGTCCGTTAGAAACCCTGTAGCCCAAATGTTTATTAGACTGACCGATAGCTGTGGCTAACTTCGTGGTGATCCATGTTTTTTCGAGGCAGTCTTTGCCCTCTTCCAGATCCCAGTAGCCCATTTCTGCCTCAGCATCAAGGACACAACTGAGATATCGCGAGAGTTTTAGTTCTTCGCTGCGCTTTTTTGAGTGACGTTCATGTGTGTACAGCGAGTTCTGTCCCCTCCGGAGTGGATGTACTGCCATGTAAAGTAAGGCTGTGATTTTTTTAATGATAATACATCTGTCTGTCACTTGTTAAAATGTTATTAAATGTGATTTATTATAGAGAAAGCTTAATTATTCATGGCCTCTTGCTTGTTTTGCCATTACGTCTTAAAAGAAAAAGAAAAATGTATTTCTTACTATACTGTGTAAGATGCTGATGACATAAACGTCAGGTGATATATTGTGGTATTAACTGTCTTCGGTTTATTGCTGACATAACCGATGACGGAATAAATTGCAAATGGTAACTACTGTATTTCTCAAAATCTTCCGAAATATTCTTAGACTAATAGGCAATTCCATAATATTGCAGTTCATTTACACGTAGAAAGTGCTGTTTGTATACACTATTGCCTGTCTGTTCTTTTTAACGCCTTTTTTATTTTAACAAATCACACAACACACAGAGTAACAAAACTGAAAGAGAAACAATAAAAAAACATAAAAACAATACAGAAAATGTAATATTAATAATACATAATAAATAACAACAATAACAATATAGCATAATAAATAATACACAAAAAAACAGCACAAAATGATGAATAATGTACAAGAGCGTAGAGAAATCAAGCCCATATCTTTAATTACAAAGTAAATACAAAAGTTCTTAAAAAAAGATACAAAACGGTTTTACAGAAATCTACAGGGTTTTGTTCCATGGTGTTCCTTACACCCTACGATTCTGAAAAAGCTCAAACTTAAATTGTATAAAATTAGGTGCGTTTTCGACCATCGACATTTATAAACGTGATATTTCCTTAACAATAAACAACTGTCCGTCTATTCTTCGCTGCTCTGATTGGTCGGCCGCCGTACGTTTAATTTCCGGGTCAGCATCTACAGGTTGCTGTTGAAGTTGGTGCAGATGACACGTCAGCTAACTGAAAAACAACTACAAATTGGAATACTGGCTGTTATATTAGAGTGTCATAAATCTTCGCACTGCATTTAAACACATTGTGAACCATCGGTGGATTGCAGATGAACGGAAGCCTCTGGAGACACGCCTATCGGCGCTGTAGCATCACGCGAGCTGAGATTGGGAGTAAGTTTTCAGGCTTGTTTAATTGGGACATTTCCCAGCCAGTCGAACCGAGCCGGAGAACATGATATGCCCGACAGCGCTGGATAAGTGTAAGAGAGGATAAGAGGTAAGAGAGGATAGCGGGCCGTTTAATCTGTTTTCCTCATACCGAGCAGCAGATACCGGGGCATGTCGTCCCCATCGCCAGTGCAGATCAGAGAGGCAAACGCGCATCTGGCTGCGCTGCACAGGCGGGTCACGGACCTGGAGCAGAAGCTGGCCGACGCGGAGAAAACCGTGCGGGAGCAGGCGGAGAGTCTCATCCGCAAAGATGAACAGCTGAGAGCGGCCACGCAAGAAATCACAGAAGCCAAGGACAAGTAAGAGAAATATTTCACATCCTGAACACTGGCTCTGTGTGTATAGAGGTCTATTTTTAGTTTGAACAATCAAGTCTGTAAGTTCATGTCCATTAAAGCTCTAATTTATTTATTGAATGTTATTATTATTGTTGTTATTATTATGGTGGGGAACACCTTGTTCCTGCATATATCAATTTGGTGATTTTTGAATTTCAATTGGTATCACTAACAGTACAGAAGGTACCGTAAGCAGCTTTATTTATGGTAATTTTACTAATATCTATCTAAATGTCTTGTTTTGTTTTTCAGAGAGATTTCTTTCCTCCATGAAAAGCTTTGCCAATCAGAGGAATCCATCCATAAACTTAACCAAACGATTAAGGAGAAAGATTCTCTGATTGGACAGTTACAACATCGATGTCAGCTTCTGGACAACATCTGCAAGAGCCGCCCATTGCTGGACAGCGTACTGGCTCAGATGGCTGAAGCTGAGAGAATGGGGCCCGCCAGTGACTTGGGTAAGCCCACCCCAAACAGCTCTCTCATGGACGGAGAGTCCAACTGCAGCCCCAGCCGCCTCTCCAATCACAAAGACTTCTCCCTCAGTGAGGACGACTCAGATGATCAGGAATTAGATGGGGTTGTTTTTGGGACCACTGTATGAGTCTCAACTGAACTGGTCTTTGTCTCAGGTTTAGAGGCCTGTGTGTTATGATGGTTACAAATGATTCAGTGTTTGGTCATCATTTAGTAAAACACTCATTGCAGATACTAGTGTAACAAGAGAAAGTTTATTTATTCTGTCGTGATTTCCGCCCTTACCTGGTTTATTATGAACATATGCGCAAAATGATGCAAGTATACATTGTATACGTTGCTCTTAATTCTAGTTTCAGTTGAAAGGACATAGCTAGATTTTCTTTTATGGTTGAGTTTCTGTCTCTTTTTTTAACTTTGTGCATATACTGTGACATTTTACACACTTTTATTTGTATCATGGATTTATTAGGTCACGTGAATGTCAGATATTTTAATATTTCTTAATTTAATTGCAATGTAATGTTACATGCAGTTCACCTGCAGATGTACTTTGTGATACAGTAGAAGTGTAATGTACGAGAAGGAGTGTGATAGAAAGAAATGGTAAACAGTAGCAGTTTTTAATATTGCTCTCTGTTTGGACATCATTTGCTATGCTTGTTTTGTGCATGGTAGTTGTTTTGTTGAAAAACCTCAGATTTCAATTTCAACAGTCATTGATAATGTACAAATCATGCATTCTGATGTAAATCCAGTGGCCTTTGTTGTACGCCAGGAATTGCTAACTGAGCGGCTATTTGTAAAAACATTGAGTGCTTATGTTACAATTTTTATACACTTAGGACCCCTGTTGCCATATTGGGTTAATTTATTGTGGAAACTTAAAAGTACCACATAGGAAATATCCATGGAAACCATCTTTGAAGATAGTTACTGAGAAATCCAACAACCATTGTGTCCTCAAGCAAAGCTCTGAACCTCAAGACTGCTGATATGTGACAGTTTGACATCACCATAGTGGCGTGCACCACATGAACACTGTAATTTATGGTGCATTGTATATAATTAAGTGATCTATGCAGTTAAGTTGTTCTCTGAGAGCGCCCCAAAATAGTGCAGGGAGCAATTTCCAACAAGGATACAGCCGCTGCTTTACAAAATTCAGTCTCAAAGCACTTTTGTTCTGTTAAATAGTTTCTATTGCCGTTTCTGTTTGGGGAATAGTGAATGAATCATGCTCGGTAAATGTGTATAACAACTGTCTGTATATTTGCTGGTTTATTTTTTTCAATTTTGCTGAAGATGATGTAATGCCAGTATATGTAGATATGGTATAGATCTTCCGCAAATTCATTTTGTGTTGTATGCTTAATTTGGCCTAGCAACATGAAGCCTATGCAAGTCTGTTATATTTTGCCATATTAACACCGATTCAAGCTTTGTGGTAAATCAGGTGATGAAAGGCAAACAATGTAGGGAATGACTTGAACTGCAGTGATGATGAAGCATTATTTATGTAGGTTATGTACAGCTTATTTGTCCAGCCAACTGTTTGTCCTGTTAAGATATGATGGTTACACAATATTTTCGTGTTAGTTTTGAGTTACATGTACAGCATGGTAACTTTAGATGTTGGGGCATGTCATATCAGTCTTGCTAGTGCCCTGTACCAAAGTGTGTATGCTAACATTTTTCTGTATGGATAAAGTAAAACAGTGCCTAAAACAGTCTTGGTTATTTGGTCAATGGAATTATTCTAAAAAAAAAATCCAATAAATTATTTTGTTATTCATCAGTGCTAAATATTTAAATTGTGTATTGTTTTTTTCCAGAGACACAGTATATAAAGGGTAATTTCTAACCATACTATCATAGTTTTACATGCTTTAAGAACAATGTACACTATTGCATTCAAATTGTAAAATGCACAAACAGGAAAGAAAATTGGACAACCAATCGCTACCTTAGAATTATAAGGTTCTATCTGACATTTTTCAAAATTGAGTTATAGACATATTCCTACTCTAATATAACTTATTAACACTATTAAAGGGTGTTTTATTTAAAAAATGCATTTAAGTTCAATTTTGGTATTTACAATGCAATCCAAAACTTTTAAACCTCAATCTCTCAAAACACAGAACTTTATAATTCTAAAGTAGTGCAATGTCTCAAATGCCTTAAGAGCAGTGAATATCAACCTTTTTCACTTTAAGGACCCTCCATTGTTCACAACGGTTTGTCCCCACAAGACAAAACTTCTACAGTGTACAAATTCATCTTTATTTAATTATTATACATTTATTTTTACAGTACATTTATTTTCATTAATAGGGAATTTGAGACATTTCAGCATTTATGTTGCATTAAAAGTGCTTTAGCGTTGCACTGCAGAATACATTTGATGACTCAACAGGACATTAGATCTTATACAGCAGCTCTGGTACTGTGATGGATCACTGGGGTAGAAGCACCTTCCCTCTACCAATGCAGTTGTGAAAACCTTTGGTCCCGTCAGGACCCACGGGCTGGCGTACAACCAGGACACCTAAAGATCTCATCATCTGCTTGGGCGACACAGAACCGCCCATCTCAGGCTGAATGACCTGGGCTGCATGTTTTCGCCTTTGGACCCACGGGCTGCTAGTAAAGCCAGTGTCATCTGCCGAGAGATCACCCGAGCTCTTGCACCTACTGAAGCAGGAGGCAGCAGTTGTGGTGGGCGTGCTGCTGAAAGGGTTTGTGGCCAAAGGAGAAGTCACATGACTGCAAGGAAAAAGCTTGCGAGGCAGGAGGGGGCTTCCTATGGGACTGCCAAGGGGATTCCTGTAAGGGTCCGAACGGAAAGTCGATATCCGCGGGATAGCAAGGGGGCTGCCATATAGGGCCTGCGGGCGGGAAACCCTGCGGTTGGGTCGGGGTGATGCAGGTGCAAAATCAGACTCGGAAGAGCTGTAAAGGGCAGAATCCTCCAAGGAACAAAGGAACCTTCTAGACTTTCTGTTGGGCTTTTGTAAACTATCATTGTCAAGATGCTCTTCGTATTCTTCCTCCACTGCTAGATCTTGGCTCCAATCTGGTTTACGAGTTCCACGGCTACCCAGCAGGGCCACACAAACACCTCTTCCTCCCTGCAGCTCTTCTTCTGCCTTCAGGGCTTCGTAGGCCTTGCGTGCACCCTCCAGATACTCGTACTCCACCACAGCACACACCTTACGGCCCAGTTCCAGATGTTTTTTACTATAGCGCTTCAGCTCCGCCGGGATCTCTTTTCCTGGCCGTAAAATGCGGAGAGAGGAAATGGTGCCAAAGGGGGCAAACACCCGCATGGCAGCTTCCATGATGCCTAGCGGCTCTAAACCAGGTGACCCGCTTGCCCCGTCTTTAATTGGGGCAACACCATCTAGGAAGTTCCAGGCCAGCAGCAGCTTGCTTGTGGGAATGCAAAGGAGCCAATCAGGCACGGGGGTCCTTCGACGCACCTTAGTACCAGTCTCATTCACTTCCAGATGCTCGGAAGTCCGTGCAGCCGCCAGTGTGGTGCGCCAGTCACGGGTGAGATCTCGAATCTATCGGAACAAACATTTTACAATGATGACATCATTTGAGGGGGAGTTAATTTATTGGAGCTCACCTTTTTGAAAGACGTCAGTAGCTTTAAGCTGACATAACCCATTTTGTTTCTTTGTACATGTTTTAACAGAAAAGCATCCTCTGACAGACTCTCATCAGAAAGGTAGTTCTCAAGTTGGGTGGCTATTTTTTCTCTGAGATCTTCATTTGGGGGAGTCCAAAATTCACCCTCACAGCATTCCTCCTCAAAGACATCAGTCAATTCAGTTGAACTCCTGGTCAAGAAAAGTTTCATCTATTTATTGATCTATTTGATTAAAATGTCTGCCATGTTATCCATTGTCATTTTTATTTAAATTTTAATGGCAGTTTTTCCATATTGTTTTAATTCTGCATAATGCATATTCAATTATGACACATTTAATATTTTCAAAATAATAACATTTTACACCTCGCATAACTTACCCGTCTAAACTATCGTTTAGCCCATCATCAGTATATGAATATGGCCCCTTTGATAGCTGAGCCGCTGAATCTTCACAATGGAAGATATCCGCATAAATGGGTGAGGACATGCTGTTGACAAATGTTTTACTTACATTGACAAGGACTGAAATCTATTCGAATAAACTTGAACTGATTTGTACGCAGCCTACCTGACGTCTTCAGTCTGTTTCCCGGTAAAGCGGCAAACATCAGCAGGTGATTCCTCTTACAATACCGATTTAAACATCCTGACGTCACAATTAATAAAAGCTGTCTATTGGGCGGCGTCTTGCGCGCTTTTCACGTCTACCAAAATTTCTTCGCCAGTTAAGGTTAAAATTCATTCAAGTAATTTATAAAATAACAAATTTCACGGTCCTGCCTTATAGAGTTTGAAAAGTTTTTTCAGTCTTTTAGACTTTAAATAACAAACTCATGACACTACAATAGTAGGTTTTGTAATACTCCAAACTCTATTAATTGTGTATTTTTTTTGAGTGCATGGATGTATGCTAACTGCAGTGTTTATTATGTTTGTATTGTGTATGTGCTATTCCAGCCACAATAAATTATTTTCTTTGGGAGTTTAAAAGGCATAACAGATTTTTATATATGGTTATCTCGTTGAATTGTTTTTATAAAGTTCAAGAATGTAATGTAGTGCATACAATACAATACAATTTCAACAACAACAATAATAATAATAATAATGAAAAGGACACTTTTCTCCGCACAAATAAAGATTTAGCTACATTATTTCCACTTAATCTCTCTTAATTACTCAATTACACGTAATCACTTTACCAAAACCGCACAAGACATTTAATAATTGTGTGTTAGTTAGTTTGCGACCCATGGACATTTGGAGACCCTTATAGACGCACCGTGAACCCGACATTTGTGTGTAATGTGGGGGAGGAGGTGTCAAGATTAAGTGTAAAGTGTATTCCAAATGAATAAGTACCACGGGGATCCGTGAGACAGTATTGCCAGTACTACTACTAAACCCCCTGCTTGGCTTCCTGTATATTAGACCAGGTAACATCCCCCGGGTTAAGGACAAGTTTTTTTCTCACTTGTGTGACATCAGGATAAGGTGTGCTCAACCAAGCTTCAAGTAAATGTTGCTTTTGTAAATGTAAGCGACTGGAAAACAGAAACATGTAAGCATACACCAAAAATACATTTTACAGTCTTACAGTTTGATAGCCTTTCAACTACGTGCAAAGCCGCATAAAGTAATAAGTCTTACCTTAATATAAACAGAAATAGTTAATAGAATGCCATTGTAATATCATTTCTCACCTTTAGGTGGCACTCGGTGATTGCAAAATGTGCTACTAGTGGCTCAAACGCCTGAAAGAAAAATCAAAGAAACACTCTTAATACAATTTCTTATTATTATACACAACAATTTCTTACTATTATTCCAAATACGTTTATGAAACGAATAGAGATCATTTTACATAAAATTTCTGTTGTGAATTTGATTGTGATTTAAAAAATGTGATTATTTATTTTGGCTACATACAACTGCAGATGGCGCCCTAGAACAGTGACTTACTTCAATCTGTTTGATATATTAAATGTATAGACGAGCAATTACCCTTTTAAATATTTTGGGACTTATAAATGCACCCCCTTGTCCAAGCAATATCTAAAAAGGCCGCTTTAGATGCACATGCACCTATATGTTTGTCATCTGATTGTGATCTCATTTGTATCGAGGAAAATAAATTGGTCGAATAACTAAATCCCTCTTATGATGTTGACCTCAGTCTGGACAGTTTCGTAACTCGAGCACAACAAGATCCCATGACAACACCAACAGCTCTGATCCTGTGACTGTACCGTCTATAATTAGCCGGCGGAACTGGAACAGCCTGGGTGATGAAAGTTCCAGGTAAACGAAGAGAAAGAAACTCTGTTACCTTCTAGATCCTTTGCGGACGGCTTGTGTTTTGCAAAGAAAAGCCACTGTTTTTCCCTTCATGTATGCAAAACAATTCAGACTGGCTTAGTGCAATTTCAGAACATGCCTACATAATTATAGATTATTGCTTCTAAAAACACACGAGTGCATCGCTATTGCATATATTATTGACAAAACTGGAATTCTAAACTGCATATAAACGAAATATGTGTAAAAACGCTGGCTTCATTCAATTTTGTGCATGATGCAACGGTTTCAGACAGAACTGCAATATGCACACCTAAAACAACAGGGAAAGTCCATCATTTCCATGAGGAAATTCCATCGGAGTCGGTACAAACAAATTGAAAGCTAGCTACTAAGGTGCAAGATGTGCTGGTTGTTTGGCTATGTTCCGCGAATCAGCCCACGTGGGTGCAACCAGGAGTTCCCCGGTCACCAATGGTTGAGGGAGAGATAGACGCCTGTCGACCAATGAGAGCGATGAGCGTTAAACTAGCCCACGCCTACAAATAAGGGTATAAATGCAGCGAGTCTCGCCAGTCAACTGCAGAAACAACTTGAGACACTTAACGAAACAAGCTAAGGAATACTGCAACTCCAAGCAGCATTTGGACTGTACTTTCAACAACACACTTGAACTGGAATTTAGCCTTTCTGGAGCTTATTTGGAGTCTTGTGGATTACTTTTCTTTGGAAGCAAAATGACCCTGGAAGAAGTCGTTGGATGCAATACTACCGATAAAAAGTAAGTTATTTTATTGTATATGCATTCAAGAATTATATCGCTTATAACAGACAGCTAATTCTCTAGACAAGACGGTCGCTAACTGTGTCGCTTTTTTACAGAATGGATACCGTGAGCCAAGCATTAGAAGAGCTGCTAGTTGCAGCCCAAAGACAAGACTGTCTGACAGTCGGGGTTTATGAGTCTGCAAAGCTAATGAATGTGTAAGTATAAAACTTGTTTGGCTGTTACATTACACTGGGTCGTTTGCAGTATGTTCTTTCAAGCATACAGGCAGGTGACTGATCGCATGTGCTTTTGATTTACAGAGATCCAGATTGCGTTGTGCTGTGCGTGCTGGCGACCGACGAAGAAGATCAAGACGATATTGCTCTGCAGATCCACTTCACGCTCCTTCAGGCGTTCTGCTGCGACAACGACATAAACATCCTGCGGGTGTCCGGTCTGAGACGCCTTGCGCAGGTGCTCGACGAGCCAGCCACCGTGGATAACAGCGAACCAAGAGATTTCCATTGTATCATAGTCACTGTAAGTATTATTGTCCTGCCATTTGCAAAGTGCATTCAGTCAATTTGATTTGCATGTAGGATGCGCCCATTGCAACAGTGACTTACGTTGCGTTTTGTACATTTTCACAGAATGCTCAATGCCAACCACTGAAATGCCAGGCGCTGAAGGACGTGGGCAACTACTGCGAAGAGAGCCGGTGCAAAAACCAGTGGATTCCTTATCTGTCCCTGCAAGAACGCTGAACCATCAATGCTGTCGCTGTGATGAACGGATGAAAGAGTCTTTCGTTGCGAATGAAAGCAAACGTGCTCTGCACCAGTTGCCGTTGACTGCTGCGTCCTGTGACGGGGCTGAGAGGGAGTGGAGCTCTTGGGACTGTGGTCACGGTACATTTCACCCTGACCCTGCGGCTCATTGTGTCCTCCGTGGGGGAAAAAGTGGTCGTTTTAGTAGCGGAGGAACATGAGTTGTGGAAGCATGAACTGTAAAGGACTGCCCGTCGGCGCAAGCTGTGGTGGAGAACTTGCAGGCGGGCGGCGTGGGTGCGTGCGCCCCCGGTTTCATATGTGCAATGGGTTGGAAAGCGACTGTGCGTCAGCGCCGGCGTGTACAGCTACCGTTGGTTCACTAGCGCAGGCTGATGGACTAACGTGTTTTGGAAGCGCCGAATAAATATTCCGTTATGTGCTGGACAGATATGAACTGCAGTGGCCTTTTGTCAAGCCACAAATGGATTGTAATTGCTTTGTTAATATGCACTGAGAAATAGTGTTTGTAGAACAAAATTGAGTTATTGAAATGCATACTGTTATTTACAATAATTTAAAATAGATTAATATATGCATTTATATTGTTGTCAAATGCATTGTTTCAATAAATTATTGACTGACAATTGAATATCTGACTGTTTTGCTTGGGGAGGGGGATGAGGTAAAATTAAAACACAACAAAATTACAAAGGTGACCACCTTTGTTTCTTATAGATCAGTGTGACATTACCGTGTTAATGCAATATGTGCTTTGCTAACTTGCATAAGTGGTTAAGTTTAAATTAACTGAATTTTATCAAATTTCTGAACGTCACAGAAAGAAGGGTTCAGAAGGAAATCGTGTGAAAACATTTAAGGGAAATAAAGTCCTATGGCACTTAAAGCAGGGTAAATGGATCACATTGTTTGCCAAGGGATAGTGTTCATATCCTCTTCTCCTGGAATCAACGTCATATCTTTACCAATACACAGCTGATTACAACACTGCATCGTTGAGTTCCGTTTACTTTGGCAAGCCCTACTTCTCTATAAATTCACTACAGCTTAGATGCCTTCAGAAATATACACAATTCACTGTCTGATAACATGATCCATACATCAGCTTTAACATTTTCCATACATCAGCTTTTAGCATCTTGTAGGAATTATATTACAGATGCCTTAATATTACAGTTAAATGTCCTGTACTATGTACTGTACAACACAATCCATTATTGTTTTGTAGCAGAAACCTTGTGACCTACAATGCACATTTTACAGGCACAGTTTCTCTGGAGCAACCAGGGGTTGTGTTCTTCTCAAGGGCACGTAATAGATCATTAATCTCCCCTTTAGGGCTTAAACCAACAGGGTCAAGGTACTAGCCCAGCTTTAACCATTAAGCTACCACTCTTGAGCACTTGAGCATCTCTAGTTGCTGTCTGGCAGTATTGTGATTTATTGAGATGATGGAGTACTAAGACACGCCAATAACAGCTGCTTAAACACTGTAGAATACCTTCACCAGAGAGTACCACATTTATTTTTATATTTATGCTTAATCAAAATAGGCAAAAATACTAATTGACATATCCCATTATTGGCTTCAAAGACCTAACTGCTTATCTGAAGCAATAAATACTCGTACTGAACTGTCGACGTGTAACAGTGAACTCGATATTAAAGTTTAGACTTGTTATCAACAACTAATAATAGATACGAGTTGCCCAGATTAGTTTCCTATGCGATGAAAGGCATCGGGCATTCCCTGGGTTGATTGTGCGTCTGACGTCGCTCGTCTCCGATTACGCATAGGTACCCCGGAAACGTCATTGACCATTTAAGGGCAAATCTGAGAACGTCGCGAAAGCCCAGAGCATCTCTTGAAACTAGCGTTTTATACATTATATCAACTCAATTTCCACTGTTTTCTCGCTATAACATCACATTACATACAAATCCTTGAACAGTGCATCTTCATATCGCTCACAGGGTGAGTCGTGCCCAGCGCTCCTGCAGCCGGTATGTGAGGAATGCGGAAGTAGAAGCTGTTTCCATACAAGAGCCGCTTGAGCACGAGCTGTTTCCCACAATGTGTTAGAATAAATCAAGCTGTTTTTGTCCTCGTCGTGATCACGAGGAAGATGCTGAAACAGTTATTTGTACACCAGACCTAAAATAACCCCAAACCTGGACCATGATAGAAATGCTGGTTTAAAATATTTTGTTGTCATTATATAGCTGTATACAACAGGCACAGATGTGAATTCAAAAGTGACTTTTGAGAAAATTTAAATAGAAAACATGTCAAACCTATATGACAGCTTGCTATAAACCAACATTTGCCAAAAATAAAACTGTTTAAAAGCCTTAAAATCTAAATGTTAACATTCTTAAATTTGACTTAAAGGCAGGCTGTCTGTTTACTTACACAACAGGTCGAATAATGGTGCTGCAAAATATGATTTTTTATTTGGACAATAGAAACACAAAATTGACTTTAATTAACAACAGTTTTGCTAAATGACCAAGTATACCAAGTCATTGCAAATTAATGCAATTAATCTTTTAGCTCAAAACCTACTGAGATACAGCCATTTTGGCAACTTCCCAAATGTGACGCCTATCCCATGTCTCCCAGCAAAAAGCAATTTTTAAAAGGTCAGCAGTGGAAATTACATATAAGCCAACAATACACATTGTAACAATAGACAGAAAGAATACAGGCCTACATTCTCTGCATACAGTAATAACTGTAATAGGTACCTCAATACGCAACAAAAGTGCAAAAACTACAGTTATACAGCTGTATATTTTTGGTCATGCTTCTTAAAACTGTTTTAGTATGACCAAAAAAGAAAAACGCACACAGCAATGGACTTGAAACACCTACACAAATGGGTGGAAAAAAGAAACAGAGGGAAACTAGGTTACTATTTTTAAAAGCATTCATAGGCAGAGACTTCAGTCCCCTGCTGAAGTTTTCCCCTCCCATAATGCCTTGATCTGTGTGTGAGCTGTTATGACTGTGTACCACCCAGCCTGTTTCTATCTGACTCTCGTCTCTGAGGTCGTCAGGTACGTTCAGCCTGATGGTAGCGCTTCTCTCCACCCCCACCCACATGAACAGCCAGAGTGGGACAAAAAAGGCTGGCAAGACGTGACTCTGGCCGATTTTATGACCCATCTTGCCGAGTAGACCAAATGAAACAGACAGTAAAAACTGTAGCTTGTGAATTTTTGCATTTTTATTGCACTGTGAGAGTCTTTAATCAGCACTTTATCTCCCCACTATAAACACATTGCTCATGCTTAATTAAAGCTACCAGTTACTGGGTTATAGCAGATGTTGACAGTGGGTGAGGGTCTGTATGGTACAAAACTTTTCATACATTTGAGTCTTGATTAAAAAATATTAATAAACATACACTTTCTAAGGTAGAATGTGTTATTTGAAAAGTTTATGAATGCTCTTGGTTCTATTCCATTTGACAACCCAAACTAATTTTCCCATGACATTTAAAGTGCAAAACATTTTGTATATGTGACAGACCATAACACAGTCACATGGGTCTACAGAGGTCCTCTCTGTGGCATAATTTCCTGTGTTATATCTTTTTGCATATTGGTTATTCTCTCTGGTATTAAAATTTGTGAATAAACATTTTCTAAACATTAATGATAATGTAAAATATAGTTTTTAAAGAAAATAATAATCCTATCAATTAAATGCATTTAAATTAATAGGTTCAAATACAAAAACAAATGGGTGTCAGGTCATTAACAAACTGTCATTTTGTGTATTGTATTGCCTGCCAGTTTTACTCAGTAATTTGGCGCAACTCCGTCAAAATCTTGACAGGTTCTCTAAGGTCTGGTGCAGCTCACGAGGAGTGAACGTATTTATTGCAGGGCTTAACTGGTGTAGTGGTGACTTTAAGGTCTGGTGTGTCACTTGCTGGAGTCACCGGTTGAAACAGGGAGTGGGTCAGCTTTAAGAATACATGCTATTGTACATCACGCTCACAGAGCAGCTGACCTAACAATAGCTAGCTGTGTATTTCCCTCCAGACTGCTGGAAAAACTGTGCATGCACGTTTAGCCTTGGAGGCGTCACACCATAGCACAATAGCAGCACATGTAAGTGGCTTAAGAGACTAAATCTGCCTGAGCGAGACTGGTGACTGGAGTCGAAAGTGCTGGAGAGAAAGCTGACGTCAAGAGAGAGATAGAGAGTGGGGAGGGTGGGGGGTGGCCAGTAACAGAAAGTCTTTTCTTCCCCTTGGCAATAACCCTGCCTGATTTCAAGCTGCTGGGCATATTTAGTTCCCCGGCAAGGCTATTAATAGAATGGCCTGACAGAGTATTTTTAGCTCTACAGGGTTATATTTATATCATGGGTAGTGGTGGCCTTGAACTTAAAATTTTGATTTTGTTACGGACAAAGACAACCCAAAATGGGCTCTCCTGCCCCTCCTTTGGTTCTCCTGAATTAGCCCGTGACTTTTTGCCTTGATGCCGAGCCCAAAAGAGTCTTTCTTTTTGAAATTGCATGCGGTGCTGGACGGTTGTAGCAGTGATTGGGATAGACACTAGACCATGCAGTTCAGCCATAATTACAGACTTGTTTTAAGCCCCCTACCACCCAGTTTACTCCCACTGTAACCACCCACAACATCCAGACCCCTCTGCTTGCCATATGAATTCATATGTCTGCATTTCCCCATATAACCAGTCTTTAATTTAATAAAATCTCTGAGTAAAATAAAGATTAAAATGACTTCTCATCTCTTATAAATGTGATGTTGCAGCACATCAACTGTTTTTGTTTTTAAATATGGGTTAGGGTTACCACAGTATTATATTTGAATTTTGCAGATTTTAATTTTAATTTTAACAGTTTGTATGTTCCTGGGAATCAAACCTATGATCTTAGCGTTGCAAGTACAATGCCTCGTCTACCAGCTGAGCTATTTCCATTGACTGTGGTGCTGTAGGTTAAATCAGGGTAATCTTCTGTTCTGTTCTACTGACACTGATAATGGTGCTGCAAAGCCTCCCATTATAAGCCTGAGCTTCAGAGATCTTCAGAGAGCGATTGCTAATTTGGGCTTCACTCTGGAAGCATCGGCAGACGTCTGACTGTGAACGCTGCCCATCGTCCTCATGAGTCATGACCTCATCCAGAGCCCAATAATTCAGCCCTCACCACTGTTAGAAGTGCGAGACTGTCAGAAGTGCAGACGCAAGCGATGCATCAGAAGAACACGTGTTGCATAAAAGCTACAGATTAAAATGGCCTTTTCCAAAATCAGGACAATTGCATCCAGGGATATTTTTAAGATAAGAAAGTAATTGAATCTGAACCAGAATTGTGTGCCATGACTCAGATAAGATATTGTTAATGTAAAACCTGGCAGAAAGCTATACCAGACGACGTTCTCAGAACATTGGCTAACGTTCTCTAAAAGTTATGAACAAATGTTCTTGCAGTAATGTTAGTAGAACCTTTTTAATGTTATGTATTATATATATTATATATATATTATATATATAAAACCTTTATTCTTAAAGTTGTTAGTGGAATGTTTTAAAAACGTTACAGAATTACGTTCTCATAATCAATCAGTAATGTTAATACAATGTCTAATGTCTACTGGATGCTTTAAACATTCCTAAAATACTCAAAATAACATTTTAAGGTTTTTTGTTACTTAATTAAAACATTAGAAAAATGTTCTTACAACCTAAAATTGTTAGCTGGGCATCTGACAACCCTTTCTACTTCAAGAACAGAATATTACAGCCAGGAAGGTTATTAGTGAGTGTGAATCAGAGAGAGAGATGACATGGTAACAATTAAATGAATTTCAGATCATGGGTGGTCTCATTTAGTGTTATTGGCACGTTCTACCCTAAAGAAAATTCTATTTTGTTTAAAGTCATTTACAGTAGGAAGATCAAGGGAAAGAGTTTTCTCCTGGCAGAGCTTTTATGCAAAGCTTTAACAAGCACAACATGGCAACATTTTCTACTGGTAATTTAGTTGCCTTTTATGGCTTCACACTTCAGTCAGCCTTAAATATCCAGTATGGGGTTGCAGTACTGGTGCAGAGTGGGCTTTTAAGTGTTTTAAAACAACAGGCTTTATTCATGCTGACAAAGCCAAAGCACCACACATGCAAAATACTTTTCAGGTCTCCCAATAACTTGCGTGTTGTTTCTCATGCATTACATGCATGCATTTAATTAACCATAGAATTGTAGTATTGCTATAGTTTTTGCTATGTTCATTGGTGGGTATTATTTATGCTGAAATGGACAATCATCACATAGAATATAATCTCCACAAAGTTAATACATTTGCTTGGTGTTTTTCATGTATTGCATGCATTTTATTCAGTATGGGGTAACGTTATAGTACCGTATAGTACCTAATTCATGCATCTTAAATGTGCATGCTTTTGCATGCTTATTGCATGAATGCATTTCATTCAGTGTGGCATTTGGGCTTTTGAGTATTTGCCCTTGATAATAAGCTTGCATGCATACAGTTAGTGCATTTAGGCCTATATGTACCTTTGGGTACTAATTACATGAAATGAAACCCTCATTCTTTTTATGAAGTCTCTGACAATCAAGCAAACACAGCATGTCTTAGTTCAGATAAACAACACGTCATGCACTTCAAGTGTCCTTTCATGGCTCTGTAGTCTGCTAAGTTCTTTTTCACTTAACTGAAATTAACCAACAGCAGAATTTTACCTCAGGCTTCACTCACACAAGAAAAGCCATTGTTTGGACCCATGTGCATGAGTCTTTGTTTGAGGTAGCAGTTAATTGAAAGGTACGTGCAAAGCGGCAGGAAGCCTTTAATGACATGAGGCCTTCATGTGGACGATTCAGAGTGAGGTTTACACTCACACCAACAGGTCTGACTGACCCACAGAGTTGAAAGGAATTTTTAAGTGGAGCCCATTTGAACTTCACCCATTCCAAACTCCAGCCACAGAGAGCCGGTTGAAGGGGTTGGGTGGGCTGTGGAATGGGGCGAGAGAGAAAGAGAGTCTGTGGGAGTTGCAGGGTGTGGTGGCTACAGCTGAACTGCAGAAATGGCTCTTTGTAAAGGGAGGTACAGAGACAGTTTCTGTTAGCTGTTGGGATTATTAGCACAGTGGTATTCACACTGTATTTGAAATTAACATGCTTGTAACATGCGGTAAATCTGTTAGTTATGACTAAAAGAGAGACCGTATCTTAATAAATGGAACAATGAAAAGAAAGCTTCCATTCCAAAATTTACTTCATTTACTCATAGCTTAATACATTAAAGGAACAGGCTTTAAAATGGGTTGAGCTTTACAGACCACATGACATTTGATTACAACAAAAAATAATTTTAGACTCCTCCCTCAGCTTGTAAATCATGTTTCTATGGTAATGCACTTACATTGTGCTCACTTACACTCATAATGCAAATCCATGAGTCAAGAAAATAACATTGCAATTCCATGAGTCAGTTGGGGGTGTGGGGGGTGGAAGCAGAATTGTGCCGCTCACATTTATTTAAAAGAGGTTATTATTGGGGAATGTGTATGTAATCAATATTAAAAGAATTCCTCTGTTCCCAATTTAGTAATAAACTGTAAGTATTCACAAGTCTACTGAGTATAAACACTGTGGCTTCATCAAAACATGAACAAGCTCTGTTTGTTTGACCACTCTGACCAGGCCGACACAGCACCATTGGCTCAACCAATGGAATGAGTTAGGGGCGGGGCTATAAGTTTGACCGACTAATGGAAGATGATGTAATGTGTTCAGTGGTGAAGATCTGTGTAAAAAGTGTCTTAACTTCGCACTTCAGTTTAGTGATGCAAATGGCAAAGAAATTACACCCTGTTTTTTGTTGTCCAAGTTGTCTAAACAATCCCTGTAGGCAGATGTTTCTCTATGTAAAAATGAACATGTTTCTGTAGTATTTTTTCCTTGCACATAACTAGCGAAAGTTACAGATTTTCTATCTTGACCTGATCATGATAGGGGTCATAAGATTAGATAAACTGAATTTACCTTTGCAAGGTTAGTAAGTGATCTAGGTCATACCAATGTCATGATATGTATACCTTGAATTCATTGTAAGTCGCTTTGGATAAAAGCGTCTGCCAAATGAAAAAATGTTAATGATAAAATGTAATGCAATGCTATAGAATGTAATTTAATAAGTTTAAAGTGATCAGGTTCATCTGTTTTATCCCATAATGCTTTTCTTCTTTACCTCATACGCTTTTCTGTGCCTTTTATTTACAGAGATATCAATAAACGTTCCTAGACCCTCACTGATATTTAAAAAAAACTGAATAAAATTGTTAAATTTATATGCTACGTTTGTTCTCAGAACTTGCATTTCTACAGTTACAGTAAATGCGCGGTACAAAATGAACCACTAAATGCAGGATAAGCTTTTCTTTTACAGTCGCAAGATGTCAAGATGACAAAATTGCAGCAAAGACGATTTATATTTTGCTCTTGAATTGGTAGCTCTGAGAGTCCAGAGCCTGTGAGTTATAATTATGATCAAAGAGTTTAAGCCCCCGACCTCAAGCGCAGGGTTGACTTAATGCAACTTACCGTCACTAAAAATAGAAACGACCCCATTGCCTTGCGCACACACCCACTTGTTATCCCTATTTTCTGACCAACAAAGAAAAGATGGGAGGGGCGGTGTGCATGGTTTTGTATGGGGGTATTGAAGTGTAGCATTGGAAACTGACTCATTAAGAATCCCCACAATTGCTCCTGCTATCCGACAGTCCAGTATCCAGCAACCAGAGTCCCTCCTTCCACTTTTTTCAGGATATTTTTAGCATATTTCCAAAGGCTTCCAAAGGAGAGTTGCTGTCTGCAAGTTGAGGAAAAATGTTCAAAAAAGAAATGCCAGAACATTCCAGACAGGTCTACGTATGGCAGCTACGACTGGGAACCATGTTAATCTGCTTATTTATGGACACTCACACACACAAAAAGATTCCTGGCTTACTCACTAACACCACTGTCTCGGAACAGCGTCTGGACAGAAATTGCTCCCACCCGACCATCTTAACAGTAAAAACCAGCTTACTGCTGGAACTAAATAAGCTTCACACATACACACAGAGGCTCGAAATGGAAATGGGTGCCACAGTGAAACAACCACAACAACACAATCATCATCTTGGTGGTTCTAAGTGGAGAAAGGTGGTGGGAAGGTCCATATTTAAATCGTCTTGTTCATCCACAGACTTATACTAAATCCAGAACTCCCTAATATTCCAAAAAGGTGCCATTTTAAAGGCAGAAAACACACTTGCAAGTCTGACCAGAGACCTTCTCCTTCATTATCCATATAAAAATATACATCTGTACTCAAAGTTTGATCCCACATAAATTTCACTGTCTCTGAAATACGCAAAGAGCCACTGAAACAATCTGATCTAATATTATGTTAACTTGGCTATTGGATGATTTTTATACACTATAGCAGAGGGTACAGTGATCTACCCAGGATAAAAATGGTAACAAAAGAAGCGGTTTCTGTATTGTTTTGGAACACATCAATTCAAGTCATTTTTTTGTTTTGCTACAACAACAGTGACATTAGGAGTACAACAGTGACATTAGACATTTAAACATGGTTGTCAAAATCACCATTCATTTCTGTTGTGGGTACTTCTGGGCACACTGCTAATGCCTGTAAATAAACTCACAGTGGGTTCAAAGCAAATGAAACTCTCAATCTGAGAAAGTCACATTTTTACAGAGATTGGAACTCTGCTAAGAAAAGCCACGAGTGTCAGAATTCAAACTGAAAGCACCTCAGATGAGTTCAGTAGTATCAGTGTAAGTATCTCTCAGTTTTCACACGAATAGGTTTCTTCCACAGAAAACAGAAGTGAGACAGAGAGTTGAACATCTGCAATAGGTCTAACACTGATGGACACAAACCTATCGCCCTTGTCACCCTCAAACTAGCACAGTGCACAAACATTGCTGAAAGATTGTTCAACACACAAACATCAAAATAGTATGAATACAAGATACAAGGGAGTTGAAGAAAGGGGTTTCCCCCGAATAAGAAATGAGGTCAAAACAAAGGGTTGGTAGGGTCTTACACTAAACTAGTTTAATTCTACATATTACATAAGGAATGTTTTAATACAGCTAAGAAGAAGCTTTGGCAAGACAACAGATTGTGCCCCAAAATTACCTATACAAATTCCTTAGCAATACCTTAGAAAATTGTTTTTATCAGAATAAAAGTTAAATGAGAGGGTGAAGGAGGTTTCAGTTAAACCTGTACGTGTGACCAAATCTTGTACCTCCCATTATTTAAAGAAGACATGCAGCTGTTGTCACTCTGCAGTCCCACCTGCTGCTGACCACACACATTCCCCAGCCTTACACTGACCTCATGGTGCAGGTCAGCAGAAACTCAATGATCAACCATGACATGACTGTGCAGATACCAGACATCAGCTTTCTCAAGCCAGCAGCATGCATCACCTCTGGCAACATTCGTTGCCAAAGACGCCTTGATGTTTTACACAGTAACTGTCATTTACTACCGTGGAAAGAAAGTGTAGCTTCAGTTGAATGAGTGAATCCTGTGAATCATGATTATGAGGAACTACAGAGCTCCTCAACTCTCACAGCTGCATTCTGAATATTGCCAAGCCTGATTCAGATCTTCTTCATATTCAGCCTAGAGCAAAGAACGTGTTTTAAATCAGTATCCAGCAGTTATTAGTGTAGTACACAGTGTTAAATGCTCATATGGGGAGGGAATGACTCCTTGTTACTTTGTTACTCAGTTCCCCCTTCCTGCCAGAGTTCTACAAAGGTCACTTGTCTGTTTGCTTGTGTTTCCTTCCTGTCTTGCGAGGTGCTTGCATGCACAATCCCAGCTATGGGGACTGCTGGCTTTTACTCATCAAATATTCTAGATTTTCACCCAAACAAGCACTGTTGTAGTGTCTTTGGTTTAGCATAAATATTTTAGCTTCCACCAACTAGTGAGCTAACTTGCTTTCTGAACAGTTAGCTTCAAATGCACCATTTTAATTAAAATGGAGCCTCAAAATTGACTGATGTGTTCATTTCTGATTCGATTTGAACTGATTATTGTTAATTTTTAACCAAAGAAGTTATGGATTGCAGCTTTAATATTTTGGGGTATTTAGTTAAATGTACATATTTACAATCAACTTTTTTTTAAATACACTGAGCATGTTTATTCTGCAGCAAGATCAGTTCCCAGATTACTCAACAATCTTTCACAACGAAACATCTTCCCACTGATATTGATTCCAGCATGTCAGATACTGATCAGAAACACAGTATTCCCACTAAAGGCTTCAGAGAAACATGATGTTCTTGGTCCATGCTGTTATACACGATGTTAAAAAACAAACATGCAGTGCGATTCATAACTGCTCAGTTTGACTCAGTTTTGGGTGTTGACTCTGCAAACATCAAGATTTACAGGAGGTAAGTCATGGTCTGTCTGCCTACCCAGACGGGTGTGTATAAGTAAGGAGGATGTTTCGGGCATGATGATAAAGAATGAAACATATTTAGACATCTGATAACTGTATATGTGATTAACTGAAACCTAAGGTAGTTTTAGTTAACGTTTTAACGTCTTTTCAAGGTTTGGCACATTTGGTTCTGTGGACCTAAAATGAACTTTTCTGTCTTTTGCTAGGATTTTTATTTTGTGTATTTATTTAACAGTGCACATAAAAAACAGGACAGAATTACCCTTTTAAACTGGTCAACTGTTCCTTGGGGTAACAATCTAGTATAAAGCCCCAAAGGTAGAAACTGTTCCACAAAAAAGTCATTTGCAAAATATTTGCATGTGTTTGCATGGTTTTGCACAGTTTCAGACAGTCAGACAGAAGTCCCGCCCATGTGTGTGTGTGTGACTGTCTGTCTGTCTGTCCGTCTCCTCCCAGTCTCCCAGACTGCAGCTCAGCCCTACGACTCACTTTAGCGTCTGTGTCTCTTTCCCTTCCTCGTCGGCACACCCTGGTCTGCTGAGAAAGTGGGCGAGAGAGGAGAGAGAAAGTGTCGAATGCAGCAGGGGTAGAGGGGGAAAGAAAGTTTATCAGTCAGCACTGACTCACTAAGGAAAAACCCAGAACGCGTGCCAGTACCGCTGAGGGGTGAGACTTTCCAGACGGTGTAAACAGAATTGAGACTGTCCCGATAAAAAAAGACGATCCTGTTTAGCGCTAATGCTGGTGGCTGTCTGATCTGTTCTCCTCATGGTCTCGACACTGTAGAAAGACTGTTAATGACTTTCAGACATGGTTTCCTGTCCTTCAGACATCAGATCAGCGTCTTTGCTGCCCTGTATCGATTTCTCAAAAGTCTGTCTCAAAAGTTCCCAGCAAATGCATTACAACTTTTCAATACATGTTTCTATTTTCCACTGGGCCACGTTTCCAGACACCATTTTAACCCAAAAACCTGCATGTTATTTATTAACCACCTGCGATTCTGTTTGACCAGACACCACATGCACTGGTTTAAAGGCAGGTGTATTTAAGTAAGTAATTGCATGATTTTTAGTGCAGACATGCCTCCTATGCAAGTATGCAAGTTTTATTATATTAGGGTGGGACCTGTTGTATCGTATTCAAATAAGTTAGAGTTACATGCTTAAGATGTAAAGAGACATCTGTGCACATTTTGCAATTATGGCAGAATTACATCATAAGATGGGGAAGAGTCTTATAACTGGTCATATATTGCAACACGCTGTGTAGTTTAGAGTGTCACTATTTTAATGGGCCGTTTAGTTGCCAGGAGATACTGTACAGTCGTAGAAAAGCACGCTTGATTACAGACTGCTGCATTTTCTGCAGCCTGCATTTTTCTGTCATATTTGTGCTCTTCTCTGATTAATTGCCTATTTTATTTTTTAGTTATTAATGGGCAAAAACACAAAGTGTGCAAATAAGCAACACTATATGTAGGCACAATTCAGTTGACACCTGGGGTTAAGATCAGCTTGTGTTAGATAAATGCTGCGATTTTGAACGGCAAGAGAAAACAAATCACATGCCACAAGAGACTCATCGCCTCCCACAAACAGCATCGGTGGCTTATGCAAGGAGCCTGTGACTAATGATTCATCAGCTTTTATTGGAGCTATTTTCATCAAAGAAACACGCACGCTTTGGCTGCATTTCTATCTAATTGGTCAAATATATACATCACAAGCTCTAAGAATAGACAGGCCTCACGTATGCTCTGACATGTGGCAGTGTAAACAGATACGTATATTGGAGGAAGTTGGGGGGCTGGGAATCACAATTCAAAATCCCATCTGTTGAGATTAAGAATGCCACAAACCACATTTCTTTAAAGTTTTTTTGATATGATTTCGTAAAGAGTTAAGACATGGTCCCATCTTCCATATTGCTCAGGAATCAGACATCTTCTTTGGGTTTTTAGGTCAAGCTCTTTTCTAATGAAATTCTTTCATCCTTACGGAGGGAAACGTTTATGGATCATTAAAAGATTCATTCCAGCTTCATGGCTTTCCAGGAAGGCATCATCTGCTTAAATAAACACATGGAAGATATTGAAATAGAAGATACAATAATTCATTCCATACTTGCACAATCTACTCCTTTATATATCAATAGACCTCAACAAGTGAATCATGATCTTCTGAAATGACTGATCCACCAACTTCTTTCTTCTAAGCTTTTCTGATATTTTGATCTGGTTAAAGATGAGTAAATGGTGATGGTTAAATCTCTGCACTGTTACAATTAAAAGTTCTCCCAGAGGATTCTATTCACAAAAGTTCGTGTTATCTCATTAACACCCTCAAACTAAAAGCAGTTCCAACTTTAAGACTTTGTTCTTTGCCGTTATGGTGAAAACTGCTTTCCAAACATAAGTTACAAAACAAAAACCCACAAACAGCAGCAGTAGAAAAATATCCAAACCCTTGCATGCTTTTTAAAGATAGTAATCCATATATCAGTAAATTAGAAAGAGAAAATTGTAATGTAAATGGAACAGAAACTTTAATGATATGAGTTACAAAATGGTTTGACTAAAGCTGGTCACATGGGGCTCACAGCTCCACATCAAACTCAATCTGACTGCCGGTTGGTAACATCCAGCCTTGATGTGCAGCCAGAGCCCTTAAACACTAATCACAACTACACAACACTTACCAGCATGGGCTGGACTGTTGACAAATAACAGAGAGAAAGACTCATTTTCTCAGTTCTGGCCTCAAGGACAGATCACAGGAACCCTTTGAAATGAAAGAGGTGTCAGATAGAAGTTGTCACTGAGTCACGTTTATGAATATTCAGAGCACAGCTGGTGTATGAGTAAATGTGTGTGCAGTACACGGGGAGTATATGTTCAAAGAGACATGAAAGGGAGACCCCTGTAAGTTTCCCTCTGGCTTCCTGTAAGCTGCAGGTGTGAGTCACGTGAGAGTCACAGTCTGATCTGGATTCAAACAGACAGACTGTTAAGATCACCAAGGCACAAAATCTGCTTACAACCCACCAAAGAAATAAACTACAATATTTCCATTCTGACGCTTCTTTGAGTTTTCAACAGTTTATACAAACCATTTCTGTATATTTTATGTGGAAAATGTAAATGATGCTTGCCTGTGCAAAACTCATTGTAGCAATGCTGGACTGTTGTGGGTGATTGACAGTGTGTTGCTATGCAGTTTCTGATGCACTTTGGGTGTTTAAAAGTGCGTTGCTAGGAGGAGGGTATTGCTATGAGACTCCTAAGGTGTTCTGGGTGGTTCTAGGTGTTGCTAGTGTTCATGAAGGTTGTCATGTGATTGCTAAGGTATTTGGAATGGTTGCTAGTCCATTGCTATGCAGTTGCTAAGGTGTTTTGGGTAGTTTAAGACTAAAAGAAAGTGGTTATGTTGTTATAAGGTTTGCTGAGTGGTTCAAGGGTGTTGCTAGGGGGTTGGATGTCAGGATATTGCTATGCAGTTGTTAAGATTTTTTGGGTGTTTCTAGGTGGTTGCTATAATGTTCAGTGTGGTTGCAAGGTGGATGCTTACAAGGCTAAAAAGCACCCACACCCTAAGTTTTTGATATATGAGAGACATTTTACTGAAGTCTAAGTGAATTGAAGTCTTAGAGCAGCATTTGTCAATGTGATGTCATTCATGTTAGGGGTTTGTTCAAACCTACATGCAAGTAACAGTAATGTCTACCTTAGCAAACCATTTATTATAAATTAAAAAGATAAACCATAAATACGAAAAGCCTGTGATCGTAAGTACCAGTCATTACCAGTCACTTATTTTAACCATGATTGTGACGATTTACAGTATAAAATAGCCATTTTTGTCTTTATAACTTGTTATAAAATGTCTGATTTATGTGTGTTAAAGGTCAAAATATCTTTGCTAAGTTGAACATGCTGTGCTTTGCTGTTCTTAGTAGACTTTCATAAGCTACAGTTTATACAACAGGTATTCAGGTGTGGTTAGGAGTGTTTGGGTGAGGTAGATTTATCCATATCTAAAAACCTGCGTAGATAAAGACACGCCAAATAAAAAAAAGAACCAGAGAATTCTTTGCTGTGACTACAATGTATTTTGTAATTGAGAAGTATGTAGATACTTTGTTCATAGAAAAGAAACAGCATGAAGTTCTGGTTTGCATTCCTTTGGTGCATTTATGAAGAAGTTAATGTTCTCTCTGCAAACATGTTCTCTCTGTAAACATGCAGAACTGGGCACTGCGAGAACAGCTGCAGGTCATCAAAGGTGAGAGGTGAGAGGTCACACTATACAGTAAGCTGTTGTTTTCTTTTACCTCCTCTGTGAATGTTGGGAAAAAGACTTAACAACAGAACTATTAACTGCAGCAAAAAAATCAGAGAAAGGACTTAATACAGAGGAAAACTGCATTGCTCAGAGGTTGAATAAATGGTGACTGAAACGATTCTTTGACAATTCAGCAAAAGCAAACATTACTATACAATAAGAGTACAGAGATATAAAATGAATGTGCATAGCAGTGGAAGTAGAGCCTTAAAAGAGATCTGAGAATCAGGAAACTTTAAGCAAAAGTCTCCATTTGCTTTCTATGTAATCTTATTACTTTCTTGAAGAAACAATTGAGATATCAAGGACATATCACTCATCTGACCGATAGCTGATCTTTTTTTATTTATGTAAGAGTAGTTTATAAGTGCACTGCTATTGAAACAGGTGTTTCTCAAATCAAATGCTTTATGATGAATGCCTAGCTGCATTTAAATTTGAGTTATAATTTAATGGAGCAGTCAAGCCTTTAAAACAAACTGTCAGGAGAACAGAAGAAATGGACGATCTACAAACAAACAAACCTTCGACTGAAACCAAAGTACATTCCTGTTCCTGAACCCGGGATCCTGGAACAGATATGAGTCACCCCAGCCGAGCCACCAAAGCACACCTGTAGGTGGATCCTAAAGGCAAACCCATGCACGCAAAGAGAAAAATTGTAATCTTCACAAACACGTTTATTTATAACTGATCTGAGCTGTCATCAGTCGAGAATGCTGAGCACGCGATGTGTGTTGTGATCAAAAGCATTTGCTTAATAGTGCTGATGAATAAACGCTGGCATAATAGGTTTAAACAAATAATCCTGACACAGGTGCACTCTTCATAATAACCTGTAAACACCCTTCACGCTATTTAAGAGGTCCTCTGAGTCAAGTAGCGCTCACAGGCTACATTCCAATGCAAATCAGTTCTCGCATAAGAAACCGCTGATTAGAGGGTCTCAACCCACACTTGCTAAGAACATTAAAGGGTTTCTTGGAAAGTTGTAATTTATGCATACAAAAGTCCAAGTTTAGTGAAGTCTCACGTGTGAATGCATAAACCTTTGACATTTGAATTTAGCTAAAAGAGCATCTGAACAACAGAGGATCTAAACGTCAGTTGGCTAAAAATTAAACAGGGAAGCTTTAATCTTAGTTACCTTTTTCAGTTTCACATCATCAATATAATATAAACATACAGACAAATGTCATACAATCTACAATTAAATACAATGACACTACGGCCTTTTTGCAACTGGTATTAAGATGATGCAATGGAATCACAGAGGCTGTGATCAGACTTTGAGGGGAAGTTTTTATCTCAGTATGCCAGCACATATCAAACAAACTACACTCAAACTTACACTGTTTCACACCTTGCGTTTGGTGCTAAAGGTGCTTTATTGAGCGTAACTAGAGTGATCTGGTTTGGCCTTATATAGTTTCTAGTAATGTTCTGAGTAAGTGTTAGTTGTTATTTCTCTAGTAGCTGAGTAGTTGCAGTAAATGGTGAGGACATTTTGCCTTCTGCACTGACATTACTGGTTCCTGGTCCAAGATCAACAGAACCACCTTTTCCAGTGGAAGCCTGTGGATCAGGGCCAGATTGACTATCAGCACAGCATGGTGTCTGTGGAAGAGGGGTTACAGTGAAACAACAGCTGAGAGCAGGTGACCAAGCCCTGCAGCAATGACGTGTGTGTGTGTGTGTGTGTGTGTGTGTGTGTGTGTGTGAGGAAGGGAATGACAGACACACAGGAACTGTGTGGCTGGGGGATTTGATTCTCCTCTGATCTGTTCTCCTCCCGCTCCTTCATGTCCTGTGCTTTAATGAGCAGAAACAGGAAGTGAGTGGCGACACTGGGGGCTGTGGGGGTCACAGAGCAGAGCTGCTCACCTCATCCTGACCCTTAATTATTCACGCACTGCAGTTCCTGCGGCCTCCAGACTTAAAAGAAGATCTTAAAATAAGATAAAAATAGTGCTTTAGCTATGATTAAATAAAAAAAATACTGAAAAAGCTTTTTTGCAGTGTGCAGAACATTGTGTCTGAATCAACTGGAATGCATCAGGTATTATGTACCCAATAA
Organism: Ambastaia sidthimunki; assembly: GCA_036877625.1. Taxonomy (NCBI): domain Eukaryota; kingdom Metazoa; phylum Chordata; class Actinopteri; order Cypriniformes; family Botiidae; genus Ambastaia; species Ambastaia sidthimunki. The sequence goes on from JAZGTK010000032.1 coordinate 102,743, forward strand.
ACCGATGACACACATTTAGATCTGAGACGATCTCAGCCGTTCAAAGTGTGTCCATCTTGCCAATCGCGGCACGTGCAAAACAGATAAAGAACAGCAGAGGAACGGCTTAATACTAATTACATCATTACAAAACGATACCAGCACAATGCAACAGCAGCACATGACAACAGTACAAGCAAAGTCATTTTCATAAGAGTAAAGTAATCTGATTACAGGGAGTGAGAACCATGTGCTGCAGGGAAGGGCTGGAAGCAGCACATACTTGCCTCACAAATATCACATGCTGATCTTTGCTGTGCTCGGGCATGTGAGTCTGGCTTGATTTATAAAGACAAGGGCTTTCATTATGGGAACAACAAGAGTTAAATGTACAGATCGTCCACTTTCCCACTGCACATGCCATTAATTTCAGTGGACATGCACAGGACTCCCTTTTTGCTTCTCTCTCACACACACACACACACACACACACAAACACACACACACACACACACACACACACACCACACACACACTCCAGCTGCTGTGAGTAGCAGTGAAAAACCAAAAGGAAGAGTTTCCCAGAGCTGTCAGCAGTTTATCTTTCTCAGATAATATATATCACCCTCCTAACTACAGTATGTTCTACCACAACACGCACACAAACTGGCACGTGAGAAAGTACAGGGGCAAAGGTAGTGCAAGGATACACACACTTATCTCCATGGACAGCCACAGAGGGCAAAAGAATAAATATTTCAACAGATAATTAATGCAAGGCTACAGTTATTTGTTACAGTACATTATGACAATCTAAACTCTGATAAAAATGTATAACTCTGCAGTTGTAAGGTTTGGGGGTGGGTGGTTTCTGAGGGTGTTCTGAGTGACTTCTGGGCCCTGGCTGGGTGTCCTGGGTGATTGCCAGAGTGTTGCTTTGTGGTTTTTAAAATTTTCTCAGTGGTATTTATCCATTTGTTATGTATTTGCTAGGGTGTACCCTAGCAAATACTGTTAAGCAATTCTTGAGTCTTCTGGATGGCTTACAGTGTTGTCGCTAGGACATAGCTAGTGTCTCTAGTTCAATGTAAGTTGTTTGGAATTTTTTCGTGGTTTTCTCAATATAACGAAGATAGACTTTAATTCACTTTAAACTGTGCGGATGACTAATTAAGATCCTTAAGACTCGTACATGTCAGTCATTCACACACATACCTGCACAGGCCTTGTGCTAAAAATGGAAGGGAGGGATTCCTTTACTGCGTGAGCAAACTGATGCCTTGCTCCACCCTCGGTGGCAGAGAGAGAGAGTGTATTAACGCAGACAGCAGCAGGACGGCTGACGCCCAGCGCCGGTGACATTACTTTAAACAAACAGGGTGTCAAGACAGACTTTATTTCACACATCAGTGATCACACCTGACTCATTAGTGAAACTCTAAAAATATTTGGAGAATTTTAAAACGGTTGAAACATGTTTACACAAATGGAAACAGCATCCAACATGACGAAAGATTTGAAAGAATGAAACTACTAGGTTGTGACATTTGTTGTTAGTCGTGTTTTAATGTTTGCAGAAAAATGCTGCACATTTTCTACACTGAATCTGCATAATACTGTCATTTAAATGTGTTAAAATGCATTAAACAGAGCAGAGAGCACTTTGTTCCTATTTTTAGCTGAAAGGGTAATTAAATTAGGTTTAAGTTCACCCGCCCATCCAGTCGGAATGAAAATAATAGTAATGGTACATAAATGTAGTCATAATGAAAATAATGACAGCAAACAAATTTGGCTTGCTATCTTAAAAGGAGGAGCTCAGGCCAAATTACTCCCGTCCCTGAACCTACATTTAGAACTTCTTAAAATATTTGTAAACACAGTAACAGGGAACACACAGAGTTTTTGCAAATCAAGTTCTGCAGGTTCCATGCTGGCCTGCTCACAGGCAGTGTGACATAAAGGAAATTGCCCCTCGGTTTTGGTTTCAGTTTAGCTACTTTCATTTGGCACTCGCCTTTGTTTATGACATTGAATCAGTTTAGCATGCGGTAAGGGCCTTTCTCACTGCAAGTTCAGAAAATACCAGTAGAAATTTAGGGGTTTTAAGAAAGACTTTGTTTGTGTGAGTTTCTCCCTCATGCCTCAAGCTCTCCAACATCTAAAATCTACTAATCATATTCTCCTATTCCTCTGCGTTCTTTCTGTCTTGGTTCTCATCTAATCTTTTGCTTTCATGTCTCATACGCCCTTGTTTCCCGCTCTTTTCCCACACACCCGTGTTGATGGTGAACACACAGTGGTGTGGGCTGTGAAAGACCCAGAGTTGCTGGGTTGTGCAAATCACATTATGAGGGAAGTTCAGGATAATTTCCCATGGACAAGAACTGACACATCAGCATTGAAAATACACTTACTAAAGGGCATATCTTATAAACAGTTACACCCTTTTGACCAACAACCCACCCATGCAAAAAGCTAAGTGTGTCTGATCTGACAATATTCTGCATGAACTGTACGTCAGAAAATTGGCCACATCTGATGTTTGGATTTGATAGTTAATCCCAAAAGGGCTTTCAGGAGCATAAAAATGCTCTGACTTTGTTAAACTTGTGAGGCACTATTAGTCATTGCTATTTCTCTAGCTGTGGTTTTAAATTCTTGATTCTGATTGGTTGATGGTGTCCAGTGTTTTTACATTGTTGATTAATTTTCTGCCCAGCTGTGAAGTAGTTCCAGGTTTGTAGATTACATGACCACATCAAATAAAACACAGATACGCACAAGTGGTAAACAAGGTAAAAGGGGATTTTTATATTGTCTTTCCTCAAAATATTATTGTTATTATTAAATTATTATTAGCATTAGAGGTTATTTTGTCATCCTACAGCTAAATCCTTGATTTTTGACTGAGATGAAAGCATTCACTCAGTCATAACCCATCATGTCACAGTTTCTGATTAAGTTTATTTATCTTTATTTATTTACTTTCCAATTCCAATGTTTTGCATTTGGCATTTTTTTCCTTTGAGGGGATCATTTTGGTCACTGTTTGCATTGCTTTAGAAAGTTGCCCAGCGTGCAATAACACTCACAGATGTGCTGTGGGAAGCTTTGATTAGTCAGATCCACCCGTGTGTCTGACATGAGGAGGAGTTGTAAACAGGCCCTTATCTTGCACTAAACAGGATCCTGGTCTCTCTCTCTCTCTCTCTAGACGCAGTGTTCTGAGTAAAAGAGCAAAGTACCAAATGACCCCTGTTTCCTGGAAGGCGAGTATTAAAGAAGTGACATTAGAGAACAATCCACTGGAACAGCACAAGACCCTTGTGCTCACAAAGATAAATCAACTAACCTCTAACCTCACTTGAAAACATGATCTGCACCTAGATAGAGAAGAATCTAATGCAGCAGTGGTATTGTGTTGGACCTAAAGTGTGCTAGAGTGACACATCATTGGGTTCCTAGGAACCACAACAGGCCAAACCTGCAGATACTGTAGAAGTTCTGTAGAAGTTCTACAGTATCTGATCATGCTCAAGGGGCTTTCACATGACTTGCAGCAACAATGTGATCTGAGGAGTCTGTAATGTGAGCGTCAGTGAGTGTTGGTGTGGCAACAAGGTTTAACTTGTGAAGTAATGCAACTGGAGCAAGCAGTGAGTACAGATAAATACAGCAGAAATGCCTAGAAATCTCAAGCCATCGCTAAATCGCTGTCATCTTTTTGCTCGATGATGTCATATACACTAATAAAAAGGACAGTAAAAAACCCCACATGCTAGTCTATTGTGCACTTTATGTCCATTTTAATACCATTGTTAAGTAGGAGCTATAACTCATTTTTCACATGGGAATAATCTGTCTTTGCTCTTGTCCAGCAGAGAGGCTGCGGCGCAGGAAGTGAAAATGGCTCAGATGACAAAGGCACATTGTCCCGGTACAGACCCCACAGCAGAGGGCAAGACCTGAGAACAAACCGGCCAGCCAGGACTCAGCATTGACCGGCATGACAATGAAGTGCATGGAGCCCACAGAGGCCGGATAAAGAATAGAGAGCGGAGGCACATCCAAGGCCAGCCCACAACCTCTCTCCCCTTCATTATGAGCCCCTCGCCCTACAGGAAAGAGGCACTGGCTGTTCTCAGAGCCACAGATGAGGGAGGAAGGAGAGATAATGCTTCCTCAGAAAGCTGATCTAGCAGGCAGACGGCAATAAATATCACAGCATAAAAGGAGCATAAGGGTGTGAACTTCCCAGAAGACCTTGATTTTTCCTTCAAAACGAGGATTAAAGGAATGTTCTGGGTTCAGTGCAAGTTAATCTATATTGATGGCACCCCACAGACAATAGTTGCAATTCATCCCTTAGTTTCTAAGAAAACAAATTTCGTATTTTTAGAAATGCACAGTAAAGCAGAAATGAAGTTTGTGGCATTTAAACAGTACCTAGTTAATACCAGGTTTACTGGCTTTACAACAGTTGAAATATTGGACATAACTTAGCACAGAGAATATTAGTAATGGATTGTATCTAATGTTTACATGCATGACAGCCTGTGGCTATACTTATATAACAGTGTATTTTAATGTTAATACTGGTGAATTAATCCTTTTTATTAACAAAGATAGCAAATAAAATGACAGGAGATGGTAAGGTGGGGGTGGGGTTGTATGTATGAGTGACACAAGCTGGAACTGACCCTGGTCACCGTAACATAAGAGCCACTGCACCCACCAAGCCACGTCTCAGATTAAACACAAAGTGTGTTTGTTTGCATAAACTGAGGGACAAGTTAAAATTCTTTCCTATGGTAATTGCCAGCATTAACTTGGATGGCTTAACCTGGATCGCATCCAAAACATTCCTTTAAAATGCAGGTCTTATGCAGGTCTCATGATATCGGTTTTTATTGCCTGTGCATTTGCAGTGTACCAAGTTAAATTTGATGATAAGGTCTTACTATTCCTGGACCAGGGAGCATGCTGGAATATAAAGGCTAACACTACAGAGGTAAAAGGTCTCCTTTCTTGCAAACCTTACATAACTGAGTGCTGGTATCATTCCAGTGGCTTTACAGAGAGAATAAATATCAACCTCTCATTTAATTGGAGGCGTGTGGCTCTCACTTCAGACTGAAAAAAAACAAGCTAAAAGGAGAAGTGAGAAAGAGCAGAACAGACAAGTTAATGCACCTGGTCATGTATATCTAATAAGCGTGCAAAATTGATAAACATTATTTTTTTAGTAGCACTGGAGTAAATGCAAAAAGGGCAATAAATGTGTTTTGCAAGTTATTTGGTTACTTTTATTTTATTAAACAGTTGTTTAAAAAAACAAACTGATTAAAATTGATTACTTTTGTTTTTTATTAAACAGTTGTTTAATAAAAACAAAAGTCAAACAGATTAATCTTAGATGACCCACAGCTTTAAATGTGTCTCAGGGAGTGTTTGTTTGGAGCCCAAGGGAGTGGATGGGGTTAAGGAGTGGGAAATGATATCCAGTCACGATTCGCTGGATGTCTCACGATACGTGGGGGAGTCTCAGACCAACAACGGGACGCGTAATGCAAACCCCCCAAACCCCCGTCCTTCATACAGATCGAGTGCATACAACATTATTAAGCATCATTCATATAACAATGCGGAAATACGCATCAATTAATTCTCAGTCGAAGATCATTCGAATATTGTGATCTGCTTAGACATACTGTAACGAGATTAATCCTTATTTTAAAGCGTCGATAATAAGCAACGCTTGTTCAACCAATCCTGTTTGCGTCTCTTGGATGAAACAGCTGTGAACGCGTCGCTCGACGCCGCGGACAGATGGATGATCCCGTTGCGTTCCCATGATCCACCCGCCTCAGCTGCTGCTGTCCGCTGCTCATGTGACTCATTCTCTCACGCATCCGACAGCATGCACAGAAACGCCTGTGTAACCGATGTTATGTTAAGTAATGTTTTGGCTTTATTGCAATGCATTTATGATACAGGAGCGCATCCCAGTTTTTTAAGCGATGAACCTCAGCCTGTCGAATAAATATTGAGGTCCTATTCCACCCAAAAGGTCTATCAAAGCAATTTTATATTGCATAAAAATGAAGCATTTTTCATCAACAATTATGCACAACACCAGTCACAACTGCAGTGGAAAATATTCTAATATTAAATTGTGTAATGCTATGCAAAAAAAAAATCAAGCAATGTAAAAAACTGTTAAAAACATTAAATTAATGAAATAAAATAATTGTAACAAGATGACTTTTAATACTGCAACCAATATAATGAAGATAAACAAACTTAATTTTGTGCTTTAAATCCAAAAATCTACTAAACTAACTTTATCAACAATAAATAATATGTATTTATTTTGCTTTTGGTGCGATATTTGATCCATGTTTTTCAATGCACAGCTCACTGAAATCATGTACGTTCATATACAGCATGTCACCTACATAAATCCATCAAGGTTAAGAGAGATAAAGAACAACTTTTAGTGTTTCTATTTTAGTCCACTGATCTGATACAACTGACACTTACACAAGCCTGATCTGAGTCCAGTCTATGTTACAGTGAAGTCAGACTACAGGTATGACAGTCTGAACTGTGACCAGTCAAGAGAGGCGTCCCAGCAGTAGTGTTAGGAATGCACTGACAGAGCACTGGAGGAATGCTGGAGCAAATGATCTCACCAGCACATTCTGATCAGGGTCCGGTGGCTGGCAGCTGACTTCAGCGGTCTCTGGACAGAGCGATCTGTACTCGCTTAAATTCCATCACTCTGCCCTCTATATAATGCAACCTGCACACAGGTCATTGTGACTGCAGTTAATAGTTTTAACTGGCACATGCACCGTGTTCACATTAAATGTCAAAGTGACCTTGCTTATGTTTAGCAATGCTTTCCATTCAAGGCCTCTCTGACAGATTGTACTGCATTAACAAAAAAAGCTGTGCAGTTAAGAAAACACGTGAGGCTGCAGATCACATTAAATGCATTGCATATGAATTCATTTTGATTTACAATTTTTATTACAGTTTTAAACTCCAGTTCTAAAAGGCCAATGTCCTTCAGAGTTTGTTTGCCAACGTAATCAATTGCCTGTAATTTGCAAGTAAACCTGATTAGTTTAGCTGTTTGTGTGTGTGTTGGTGTGTGTGTGTGTGTGTGTTTGATTAGGGTTGGAGCTAAACTCTGCAGGACAGTGGACCGGAGTTGAAATTCAAAAACATACACTGACCAAAACAATTACATAATCATTGACATGTGAGGGGTCAAAGTAAACATGTTTTTTCACACTTGAACCCTGCAAATTTACATCATGCTGAACAGTCTTCAGTGCAGACACACCACACTGCACACATGCCCCCCCTCTAATTAGCATGTAAACAAACACAAGCTGTCTTTTTGCTGTTCCTAAAATATTTTACAGTGTCAAATCTATGCCATAAATCATTTATGTCACTATAATGCAAGCTTAAGAAGGCACTTATTATACACCATAATCTACGTATAAATCTGGAAATGTAATAGTTGGTGATAACAGCAGAACACTTTGTCTGACTCCCGTGCAAAAACATCTAGTTCATCTAAAATAAATGACAGACTGATCAGACTTCAGATGCCCGTATGCCCAACCTCAAAAAAAACACAGTAGCTCCAATGTGCAGTGTCTCTCTGTGTCCTTTTTGCATAGTGCCTTTATGCCCGCCCCACAAGATCTAGTAAATAAAGTGTATCCTGGAACGTTCTGTCTGTTTTCCGTTCCACTGTGTTCCATTTAAAGGCATGAGGTTACAATCATCCAGTCCCAGCCAGTCGCAAGGCAGGTATCAGCCAAAACAACATGGAAGGGAGGGCTTTCCGACCACCCCAGTCTGTGCATAGGCCACAGCTATTGTGCAATGTTTTTGAGAGATAAGGAAGAGTGCATATTTATTGGTGGTCTATTGCTGCACACACTGTTTTGTTTTGGGACACTGTTTTCAAAAACTACATGTGACATTTGACATCTACTGGTGTCAAAATTACATGTTGATGTCACATGCAAACATGCTTAAAAATGCATGTATAAATGTGCATCTACATGCATATGCAATGCTTTTTTGGCAGCTATTCAAGTTGCACTTTTCACCTTGGGGTGAAAAGGTAAGAGTTCAACTACAAATATGAATGTGAAAAATAATAACATTAAGTATGGAGACTAAAGGAATAAAAGTCCCGCCTTTTAGTTAAAAGAGCCAATCAGTTTTTTGATTAAGCATTGGCTGCCACTCTAGAATGTATATGTGCCAGAAAATGTTTTTTGAACTACAAATCAATGCTAAGAGACAAGAATATTTTGTCCCCATCCAAGTAGATAGGAGATTTACTTAAATGCTTATTGCCTACATGGAAATGAGTTGCCTAGGGGTATTACTTATATGAACTGACTTGCCCTACAGGAACTGTGCTGTAAGCCATTTTAGGTTGACTTCCTGAGAAGTGTTAGCTCCAAAGTCTTATCAAAACTCTGCTTTGTTTGAGCATCCTAATCTGCCCAACACAGTAACATTGGCTCGACCAATGCAATGAGTTTGGTGATGGGACTGTCTGTTTGACTGGCTGGCAGTAGGCACAAGGAGTATTTAATAAACATTATTTTTGTGATTTTGTTCAGTGATACTGATGAAGCCACACACACTGCAGCTTTAAGTAATACTTGGAAACGTAAACTGTGGAAATGTAAGCGGTGCATGACAAATTGTTCTAATTGCATTGGGAGGAGCTTAATTTACCTGCGTGCACAACAGGTTCATCACTTCTTCAAGAGAATATGTCTTCAGGGAAAATAAGCATGTGCATCTCGTGCTATGTTTGTAATGGGGTCATGCTTTGTTGTCAGTTTCACCATAATGTCATTGTAGTTTCAGGTGAAGCTCTACAAACACATTCACACACATGAAAAATTCTGACATCCTGCACTAGATTTGTTTTAATACATGCATTTCCCAATATCCAAACAAAAGGCTGCAATATAGCATGCATAATGCATGGTTTTGTGTATGCATTTATGCAAAGCATAACGAGTAACCGGGATAGCAATATTGAGGAAAATATTAGCAACATATCAGAGCAAACAACACCAGCAGCAAATAGACAGAAATGTGTGTGTGTTTGTGTGTGGGTGTGTGTGTGACAGAGAGAGAGGAGGGGGAGAGAAAGCTAAGGAAAAACTGAAAAGGGAGGGTTAGGAAACTGCAGTTATTTTTCTCTTTTCCTTTTTTCCAGATATGGTTCAGCATATGGGTGTTTGTTTTTGAACCTTTTAAGTGGAACAACAGGGCACAGCATGTTTCTGCCTGTGGCAGTCGACTCTGTATCAGATACACACTCACACACTTGAACACAGACACAATGAAAAGAACATGAAAGCACTCAGTGTGCTCCTTTGTGCTTTTGATTCCAAGTAACGAACTGATCCTACTCTTGGAGAATTTTTACCGAGACATTCCATTCCATTCTCAGATACTCGCAATGTGTTGTGTATCTTATAAAGAACACACAACAGGCTGTTGGATTAGCATGTTTGGCGTCAAAATGAGTTTGAAGATTCTTCAAACTTGTGCATGTTTCTGGGTGTGGTGGGTGTTATCAGACTTCTCAGCTGTCAAATGCACCTGTTGACCTTCAACACATAAATGCAATAATCAAAGATTGTAGCTGCAAAGTCAAAAACGGCTTGTAGGTCAAAATCAGGAAGCTAAATGTAGAAAAAAGGTTTGTTTTTAATATGTTTACAGAGCATTATGCTAACAAACATCCAAAGTGAAATATGAGGTATTCATAATGCATCTAATTCTAACCATACATGCATTTCACTGTCTGACGCACAAAAGCTGACGTGCAACTGTTAGTTTTGCAGGCGCTTGATTGTCAACAAAGGAATGTCATGGCAACCAACAGGTAAACCACTATGTGCAATGCTATTTGTTTTGCAGGTGTATTAACAATGAGGATCATTTGCACAGTTTTGCAAACTTGACTCTGCAAACGTTGGCTAAACAGATTTTAATATGTAATGCTGTAACTTTGACTTGTTGACGTATTTTATTGTACATTATTACGTTAATAAACATTGATAATTTATCATTAATTGTCTTCCTAGGCAACGCCATGTTCATGTAACAAATACACCTGCATCTCTCTAGCACGAATGTTTTAATATTTCTTTAAACTGTCTAACTAATCAATTGCAGCCACATTTGAGATCTCTATCTAGAAAGACACAGAGTACCATACCTAAACTTGTTACTGGCTCTAGTGATGAACTCTCCAAAATCTCTCTTAAATCAAAACAGAACTTTCATCACTAAAACTCTATGCAGTTCACAAGGGAATAACACAGGACAGAATGCACTAGAGCTTTTTAGCTGTTTATATTGACCCAATGCCTGCATGGTAAGTGCCAATAAATATTGTTGAAGCAAAAACAATATATATTTTTCAGACCGTATCGTTCATCTTAAGAAATGCAAATCCACAATAGAAGCGATTGCACAGAATCACCCAGGGACACCCAGAGGGAACATAGAAGCATCTAGCAACACATAAACAAATCCACCCTCCTTAAAAAACACTGCAGCCGTCCTCTGGCCACCATTCTGTTCTTCTGGTTGATATTTATAGCTGTTTCCTGACTGCAAGACGTGCTGTACTGTACTTCACAGGCCACTGGCAGCAACCCAACCATATTGTTGGAGACAAACTTGTTCTTTATCTCTGTCTGTCTCTCTCTCTCTCACACACGCTACTAAATATATCTATGTGAACTACCTGCTGCTGTATTAGATCTCAAAGCAGCTGCTTATTCTTAGAGAGCAATGTTTATCTTTTGGCATAGGCTAAAATATAGAACTATTTTAGCAGAGGAAGTTCTGGAAACCAGTCAGCTGCTCAAAGTTCATGCTGTATAAAGTACAGCTGTTTCTTTTTCAATAAAACAAGTCCAACAAAGAGGCTTTCCACTTGGATGACCTGTCTAATTCCTTGCATTTCTGAAAATTCTGGAATCTCCCGTTTCAATAAGAAACATTCTATTGTATCTGTGTTTATTTTCATTTAAAGCCTGAATTACTCATTTATGAAATAACAACAACACAGTCACAGATAACACAATCCAAACTTCACAGAAGGGGATTTGTCCTGTATTGAAGGAATGTCATGTGATAAATTCATTCCAAAGAATTTTCAGTGCAAACCTGGTGGAGTTCCTAGTTAACTGGAAACTCTTTTCTCATGAAAATACTGTCACTGAAAGCATCAGAGCTTTTACACGTGATACTGTTAAACATAATCCTGGGTTATCTTGTTTCATGATTCACACTGTTCATACTTGGGGTAATAATTAATCTTGGTTTCATGATTCAACATTTATCTCAGATGCTAAAGTTTCTGTACACACTGCATGAAAATGTAATGAATTAAGCAAGATAATTTATGATTGGTTGCTAAACAAACAACACTTTTGGCACCATAAAGGTATAACCCAGGGATAAAAGTTGTTCCAACCCCTTTAAGAAAATGTTCAAAGGTTTATATGTCTCAGGGTTAATTTATGAAATAAACATGAGGAAAAAACAAATATCCTCAGTTTTTAATTCATTAAGTGGGGAAAAAAGTCACTGTTTATTTAATCCACAAATTCTCACCAAACCATGTTTGTTATCAGATATCTGCACACAAAGGTTCAGGGGGTTGCTATTGGACACGGCTGTGGTGACAGTATTGTTTGGGGATGGTTGGCTGAAGGAGGGATGGTTGGCTCACCCTGACTGAGTTGCTTTTACTACAGTGGGGATGCCTCTTGGCACAGACTGCAGGCTATTATGGTTACGGTTAGCTGTGGCATTGTGTTTACTCTGATGTGAACAGAACTGTAAACCGGGTCTTTGGGAACTCTGACTCAGTGTAATCCCCAGGACGGATCACTGTCTCACCAGCACTACTGTCAGCTTGTCTGGTAACTACAGAACGCACACATAACAACAGACAGTCACATGCCTCACACACACAAGTTTCCAAGGAAACCGTCATAATGATAAAAGCTTGATGTAATTAAAGTCAGTGTGAAATTTATTTTAAATGTCCAATATATTAATTAATATAATATTACAATATATTAATTTGACTGCGTAATCATTTACATCATTACAATAATTTCAGGGTCGTTGCTAAGGTGTTTAAATAATTTTTAAAGGATTGCTATGCTATGATATGCCTAGGTTTGCTAATGTGTTCAGGGTGTTTGCTATGGCATTGTAGGTGGTCGCTAGTGTGATCTTAGAGGTAGCTTACAAGCCCACTCAGAACATACACTATGTGAAAAAAAACTGTCTCAAACCATTTGGCTGTGATTGTAATGTACTGTTTGTAACTGCAGTTTTCCACAAGGGCTCAAATGTACAGTACTGTGAACTCTCTCTCACAGATCATTCTGAAGCAGATGTTTATCTCAAGAGGTCACAGAGCTCCAGTTTAGCACTCACTGTGACATTTCTGTACAATCTAATGGGGACACAATCACAAGAGCGTGAGTCAGGGTCACTTTATCACAGAGAGGTTTTTAACTCCACAGAACTGCAGCAGATTACATTATGTTTGTGTCATGTTTAATGGTGGGAGTCACACGCTATAATAAAGGCCTCCGCTGGCTGGCCCATTGTCAACCTGCTATTTCCAAGGCTCTGCTGTTGTGTCTTTTATTTTCAGAAGGCATGACTGATCAGTGTCAATACAGTGTGTGAAATTACTGCACTTTCAAATGTGGGCTCTTATACAGAATAAGATAACAGTGAATTATGTCAAATTAAACCAATAGTGACAACAGGCCAACAGATTGTGATTCTAAATGAACTTTTTTATTTGTAGTTTTATTACTACAGTTGCATTCTTAAAAATGTTTTGGGAAAAATAACCCCCCTTTTTTTTAAATGGTGACGAAAAAACATTTTTTAAAAAGTTTGATGCTTAATAATGTGTTTTTACAGAGTAATTAGTAATTTGTGTTTAGTTAACTGAATCCATGGGAACCACTATGCCCCAGGTAACCTACTCATGCACAGTCTGGTGAAAAATGACGCCCCGGGCAACAGTGATACAGCGTCACCCAACACCAGTGACAACCAGGCAGGTGAAATCATTCACCTGTCTCACACATATCGTAACCCAGAGTGACCCACAAACAACAACAGAACAACAAATACAGGTAGCATGGAGACTGTCACCTCTGATATGCATCAAAACATGAACTCTGTTGATGCAGACAGTGTTAAGATGTTGATAGCTAATGCTGTTTGTGTAATACAGTTATGTTAGTGCAGAGGGCACTTAACTAGCCCTGATGAACAGATGGGGTCAACAGATGGACATTAGGGTGTGATTCGGCATGTGAAGGGCAGCTAAAACAGGGTGTTTTAGGGTGTATAAGTATGTCATTTACTTTTCAAAGACCTGACTGTACAAACAAATTTAATAGAAACCTATTATATTTAAGCTTTAAACTTCAAAGTATAATGAAAGATTTGCGGTAAAGTGTTTGTGGGATACGCACATAAAAATACACCCAAAACCAAAATGAATAATAGAAACTTAAAAGATATGGTTATTTTTTATTGCCCCTTTGTCCAAAGAGTTTTGGCAGTAGAATATGTCCTTTTTTTGACATACTGTACCTGCAAATAAGTTGCTCCCATTTCTGTATCTCTCTGTACCGGGTGTGCAAGCCAATTAGTAGCACCATTGTGAAGTACCCTGTCATGCCCTTCCAGAGTGTGCTTAAGAGAACAGAGAGGAGAACAGCTGGAGATTAAGTCAACATGCTGCCTGCAGGGTAAGAGAGGAATACAGATGACAGATGGAGCACCGCTGTGCAGATCATAAAAACTACACGAGTTTAGTGCAGAAACCAGAGGGCATTCTGTACCAATGCTGGATCACAGGGTTACGCCCAAGTTTGGGGTGATCTCAGTGCAGGAATCAAATTAAGGTTTTTTAAAAGCCTGAAGCATCTGAGGTCAATGATTTCAGCTTGAGCTGTTCAGCCAGAAGGAGAAGGAGTGCTTGCACTGCAGGGCATGTCAGTACATTCCTATGCCTGCATAGATAGACTTTTGACCAAAGATCTGGTGCACATTGCAGTTTATTCTGTTAAAGAATTGGCCAATCAGTTAAGAGATTATTTGACTGATGTGTAAAGATCCCAATCATGGTTTATTTTGTTTTTACCGTTTTGGGTCTAGATTATCTAAAATGTTAACACAATGTCATACAATTCGTAATGTATGTGAGCAGACTGGAGTGTCAACAATTTTTGCTGCCCGATTGCGGAAACTCCCCCCTAGGATTCTTTATCTGCTCCTCGCTCACTCCTTGCTCCTCTGTCTGTGTTTTGCTCCATGTCTATGTATTTTTTTTAAATATCACAAACTTCTGCTCAAATGTGTATTATTAATTTAACTTTTGAAATGTTGTGCATCGTGTCGATTCTGGCTCGGATACAGCTAGAGATGTATTATAGACCTTTAGGTTTTCTTCCCATGTGCGAGTGAAATACTTAATCTTTCCTTGACACATGCCCTCTAAGATTCCAAAAGGAATCTTTTGTTGTTGTAATAACCTCCCAGCTAACAGGAAACATTCTCAGAACATTGGCTAACGTTCTCTAAAAGTTCTCTTAAAGTTTTCAAAAACATTCTTGCAGTAATGTTACTCGAACTTTTTTACCATTATATATGATATTATGCTTAAGTAGTTAGTGGAATATTTTAAAAACATTGCATAATTGGAATATATTGGAAAGAAAACAGGCCTTGTCAACCAAATGTATGTTTGTCTAAAAATTAAAGGAACATAATATTTTCTCTGAAATATAAAGAATAAACCTCTGACAAACACAACAGAGTACAAAACCTGTTGAAAAACACAACAAAATTCTATACATCTTCCAAGATGCCACTAAATCTAGAGATTTTAGCAATTATCCTGAAAAGCACTCGTTGGCACAAGCCTGGTACTTGTAAACGTGTGTGTGTAGGCTAAATGCATGGAACTGGGCCAATGCTGGACTTATCTCATTTACAGCCACTAGACAAAAGCATGTAATAAGACACAACCGAAGGCAGACCCTGTACTTGACTCTTCAACATGTGAAACAGAGAGTCCTGATCTTTAATAATCACTATAACAGAAATCAATCACTTCCCTTCAATTAGGCACAGAATCAAAACCGTTAACTTTATTTCTAAGTGGTTGCTATGCAGTTGTTAAGGTGTTCTGAGTGAGCTATGTCTAGGGTATTCTGGGTTGTTACTAGGTGATTGCTTGGTTAACTTGGCCAAAATATCTTACCCCTAAGCCTCCATGACCCTGTTTACAGCTGGTATTAGGATTTGTGTCGGGTCAGCTGATGACAAGCAGTCAGGTGAGACACTGTTTATTTCTAGTATACTTTTATGTTATCTAATCACAAACACAATGTTTCAAACAGAACTCTTTTTAGTTTGAGAATTTAGTTAATGTACTGATTAGCATTCATGCTGTGTGGTTTTTGTGAGCTGGTTTCTCATTCAATTTAAGTCTTTATAATTTTTAAACTGCAGTTTTGCAACACGTTCCACTCAGAGCTTATGCTATAAATAATCATTATCCTTCACTCTGTTGGATTTAGCTTTTATGAGTTTCCATGGCAGTAACTATTATTAGATTCACTGTAGGGGAGATTAACACTCTTAATTAACCTAATTAACCAGCTAGATAACCACATAACCACACAGCGAAACCTGCAGTGTCACACCTGAACCCCGGACCACACACACACACTATCCTTCTCTCCTGTGAACCCTTGTGACCACACACACTTCTATAAGCAACATGTCGAAACGTGTGAACAAAATTGACATAAAAATCTTAAGTTTATTGTCCACTCTGAGAAATGGGCACATTGTGTGTATGAGTGTGTACTTATATGATTAGACTTGCTTTTCTCTCAGAATCCTTTTCCAGGTACAAGACCATGCAATGGGTCTTGTTCACTGTATTCATATAATGATTCTTAGAAACCGTACTATCAGGAAACTGCACTCACTCACACATAAACACACACACATCCATAATACACTCACTCAAACGGATACATACACTGCGAGACAACTGTATATCTAAACTTGATCTGTACCCTAAACAAACTCCAGCACACGGACGTTTGGAGAGGAATAAATGTTGCGTAAGGAAACACATGCTTCCATTAGCCTGGAATACTCTCTGTGCACTGTATTCACCTTTATGAACTCTGGTCTGGATAACAGTGAATGTTTATACCTGATCAGAACCGGTCCCAATGCTGTACATATTGTGCAAAATGTACAGATTACTGTGTCCTGTGATCCCCTTCTATAAATCTTTAACAATAACCCACAAAACAGCACTTCTTATGATGTCACCTTATAACAGCACCATTAATGAAGGAAGGACATGTGCTTGCATGGGTGCAGAATGGCATGCAGGGAGAGGCCTGGCAGGACAAGACTGCATACATGCAATCTGCAGCCTGCATACAGGCAAAGCAGAGTCTGTGAGGTCAAAGGTCACTAGGGCCAGCTACATAGTTAATGGCAGTTTCAATGGACAAAAATATCTCTTACCTGAAATTTTTTTAAAGTTGCTATGGTTACAGGTACGTTAACAATTTCAGGTGTAACCTCTTTGTTCCGTAAACACACAGAACAATAATTAAGGGGATTAACTTCCACTTTTAAATGTGCATAGTACACCCAAAACTTAGTAGTGTATATTTGGCCAATTAGTGTGTGTGTGTGAAGAGGGAGGGGTGGAGGTGATCAAGACCTCAGGAAAATTAGATTGGGGGCCACCTGGGTGAAGACAGATTGAGTTTCAGCCACACCTGTTTGTCAATGGGGTTTAACAAGTTTGCACCAACAAATCTCTGTGGTTTCCTGTGAGTCCTACTACCCAGAAGCCGAGAAAATCCGCACCTGAAAACGGAAAAGGATGAAATTCCATTGAAGAAATGTCAGATAAGATAAGACTCCTATTCTCAGTAAAGCTGTTCACAGAGGTGCGAAACAGAATAAACAGCATGGGTGTGTTTACATGTACACCAAGAGCGTATGCTGTCAAAGAAACAAGGGTCTTTACGTTGAGATAAATATTTGTTTCCGTTATGTGGGATGTTATCCCATATTCTTAACGAGGACTTTGTTCTGCTGTCTTGCAGTCACACAGGTAAATCCATCCAAAGGTTTCAAAAAAACCTCAGTGGAAAATGTAGATGGAAAAAATAGGTACGCCTGATAAGAGTCTGTGGTGAAATGTTGCAGTTTTCATGCAATCTTGTTAAAAGTGAATAAAGTCTAAAACAAAATAGTCTAAAGAGTAGCAAACAGGGGAAACCTTTTTTGTTTATTTGTTTTTTTTTTTGTTTACTTAAGATTAATTTTATGGCCAATTTTATGCCCGGAAACTGATCACTGTCTTTTAACACACTCAAAAGCATGTGCTTTTCCATCGTAAGTGCACACCTTCAGTGCACAGTATATGAATTAGAACACAGCCAATGAACTTTTGTTGTTATTTTTTTTTAGCGCATTAAATCATTATTTTTGTTTGCTTGCTACATGACCGAAATCGCTAAAGAGTACAAGATGTAAAGATGTACAACAAATAATCTATCACAGTTCTTGTTTATCTTGTAGACAAGTCTAAATTCTTCATCGGTACAAACTGACTTGGCCAATAAATCTGGTTCCAACTGTGTGAGACGTTTGATTTGAATCCATGTTTAAAAATAAATAACCAAAGCAGATGATTTACAATCCGTCCTAGAACATTTCTGTGGTGTGTTTTGTACATCACACACTGGGTACCACTCTTGGTTGATTCATGACTGAATGTTTATAAAGGGACTGGATGTATTCAAATGTATTCAGCTAACATCAGGTGCTTACTTTGTCCCTACTGAATAAATTATTCTAGCACAAGACTGCATGTGATTTGTGACTGTCACACACAAACAGGCACATAGTGACACCACACACATGGTGTGTCTGTGTATGTCTGTGTGTGTGTGCTGGGACTAACTTAGATTTGCAAGGTCACCATGACCAGTGAGGGTTTCTCTTACTAGCTTACTTTCCAATACAGGAAGAAGTGAATGTGTGTGTGTGTGTGTGTGTGTGTGTGGTTCCACATGCTCATCACGGGTAGAAACAGGAAATAGAAACACAGGGTAAAATACTTAGTCCCGACATGTTTCAAAGAAAGAGGAACTTTCATCACTGTTTCATAAGCAGGTCTCCTCCAATCTCTGCAATCTAATATATTACAGAAGCTTAAAGCTAAATTGTGTATTTTCTGTGCCACTAATTGCACTGCAAAAACTGCATAACTTAATGTTCACTTTTACTGAAATGAAAGAAAAGGGTGGTTGCCAAGGAGTTGCTATGTGATAGGTAATAAGAGCTGAATGTTTTTTAGCCCATTGCAATGGGATTCCTACGTGTTGCTGGGCCAAGTTAGAAGAGACCACACCTAATTCTTTATGATATTTTGGTCTTTAGATATGACTTGGGTCCCTCTTTCAATGTAAACCTATAGGATTTATTCACCTTCTTTGTTAGGCGAACAGGCAGAAATCATATGTTTGATCACTTAGAAAGGTAGCAGCATACTTTTTAACAAGATGGATGATTCATATAATGATGATTGACATATGCACCAAAGATTACTTAAGGATTAAAACAGTGGAATCAGCTTTAGCTTAAATAGTGAGCAGCCATTTGTGAAAAGTGGTTTAGGGCTTCAGGCTAAAATATGATTTGCAAGCAATCTCATGTTCATTTGAAACCTCTTTCCTGTAAATCACATCAGTATAAATGTGATAAACCCTCAGGCTAAAGTGATCAAACATCTGGAGGGAGCGAGCAGACATGTCAGGTGCTTTGCCTTCATGAAGTCATCATGAGTCAGCTCCTCATGACAGCACAGCCCGTCAGATCTTCTGATGTCACACTGCTGACTGTCTCTGCAGCTCATGTGAGGCCACTGCAGAGTCTTTGTTTTTGGTGTTGGAAAGCCCCTTCATTTGGCCTGCTTTGTGACTTTTTTCATAAAGTGCAGAGCAACAGCTGACCATAAATGGACAACAAGATAATTACGGCCTCACAGCAGCCGCAGCCCAGCCAAACAGGCAAAAGACAATGAAGTCACTTCAGAGATCCACACACACACCCTCACACTTTGACTCAGTTGGCTCATGCCCTTAACTTTTCCAGCGTTGAGATCAGCAGCATGAGATGTAGTCTGACATCATCAGGGAAAAAGAGGGAATTGACTCTCCTGCACACACACACACACACGCTCGGTCCCTGCTTCTCTCTCTTTCCCGGAAGAGTAGCCACTGTGTTATTGGAAATGGAGAAAGCAAAGCAAAAGCAGGAAAGGGAGGGGGGGAAAGAGATGAGGGGCTAAAAATCATGTGATTGGTGAGTCAGTGCATGAGCTCAGTCAAACACAAGATCACCTGTGATTGGTGGACAGCGGTGTGCTGATCGGATGAGCAGAGGGAAGGACAGTGATGAAATGAATCTACAGTAAGATGTGTGTACGGGAGATTATAAAGTGCTTGCAGGAGAAAAATAGTTTACTTGTGCATTTTTTTCATAGTAAAGAGATCTATACAGTTGATGTACTGGCAAATACAATGGGCTACGAGCAATGTAATTTATAACGATTTTTATGTCATTTCATGGGTAAAACTTTATGGGTTTTCTGAAGGAAATGTGAGTTGTGCTTGATTGTGCAGAAGTCATTAACATGATGCTAAAATGTTGTGGGGGGTTAACAAGGTGTTGCTATGCAGTTGCGCTTTGCGTTTGTTCTGGGTGGTTGCTATGGCATTGCTAGGTATGTTGCTAGGTAGTTTTATTATATTTTATCACTCTCCAGGTGAAAATCACTCAGAATGGTCACAGCACATCTCTTTTCAGCAGACTATGATTTGAGGAATCATCCATAAGAGCTTGATATGAGTTACATATTCAGGTTTAATGCTTAGAAAAGGTATTTGTTTAATCCCTAAATCCTTATGAGCAATAATAATAGTTGTCATACCATTCACTAGAGGTTAATGGATTAATAAATCAACAATTCCTTAGCAACATAATTTAATCAAACCAAATAACTTTCAGTCACCAGTGAATAAATACAAAAATACAATTACTGCAGAGTTCTACTTTATTAAGTGTTATTTTGGGAAATTTACACACACTTGAACATGACACATTATCAGTAGTTTGCCTTACGTACAATTTCTCAGTACTTGTGTATACCTCTGTGCTTTTTTTCAAAATGTCATCACAATATGTTATACCGCATTATTGGCTTTAAGGTAAACAACAATGACAAAATGCTTAAAAAAAACAACACTTGTACGCATGCTAATTTTTAAGCATGTGTACGACCTGCATGGATATTTTGTGATGGGAACATGATCCCCAGCTTCTCCTTGACAGTACACTCGGAGCTCTGGGCATGTCACATTCAAACCAATGTTTACACAACAGACCCTCGGCACGTTACCCCTTTGATAGACGTCACAAACACAAACACGGCCAGCGGCCTGCGCAAGCTCTCCACCGTGGGAGAAGAGTCGAAAAACAAAAGCAGAGCAGCAACATCATCAATATTCCAGCTCGCCTATACAATGATCTCACCGTATAAAAGCTCTCTGAAGTGCTGTGTCATTATAAGCTCTGCCTGGATGATATTTCAGCTGTGTACGGCTACACCGTCACTCCTTCAAAATAAACAATCATTGTGATTCGGCTGGATGCACATGGCAAACTCTTACCTTGTGGAGTGCCATGCAAAGGAAATACAAAAAGGACTGGCATTTTAGTTTCAAAGTGCAAACCACTCATCAAACAACTATGGGAGGAGATATCATTAACTTTAAACATTAAACATCTTAATGCAGTAGATCAGGAAATTCTACAGGGTGGAATTCAGGTCATAATAAATAAAACTTGGATGCAAGAATATCTGGAATGGTGAGAAAAACTATTTGTCTAATTTATTCATTTTTATGAACTGATCATAATTGTAAGTGATTTTGAATTGCATCTTGCAGAAACGTGATGGAGTCGTTGCATGCAAGCTGGAGCGTATCAGTCATTTTAGCCATTGGAAATTAGGTCATCAAAGTGACACAAGCTAAAGTTCAGTTTTGAAGAAAAATGCTGTCACACATCTTGCTAAAATGAAATCATATTCCAATCAGATTCTTATCAGATTTAGATAAATACAAAAGTTGTCCCTCCATAGACTCCAGGAGTCACTTAAGGGCATTTCTGCCACATCAAAGCCTTGAAGAGAGATGAGAGGTGATATTTGTGCTTGTCTCAGTCTGTTTTGAGCAGCAAGCTCCTGTTGAGATTACTAATAACTGGAAAGTTAGGTTAAATGTGGTGAGGGGATTTCCATTTCTAGCTGACTGAAAGGGTTGTAAGGGTCGAACCAGGACAAACATGCACAGGTGAAATAAGCCTCTGCAAGAAAGGGCAAACTAGGTTACAGCAAAAAGAGAATTAACTAACTAACTAACACCAGGTTAACTCAAAGATCAAACGACTCAAGTGTCTGGCTATTAGCAGTGTGGCTCGCATCAAGGTGCCATTAACCTCTACAGCTGTTTTTGGGTCATGTCTGGGGTTTAACAGCATTATGACTAAGTTCACAATTGAGTTTACCCTGATTCCAGACAAACCTTCTTAACCTGAGTGTCTGTTTGTTAATGAAGACTGGTGCATTGTCACTAATTCCTGTTTAATTCTCCTCCAAATACAAAGAGTGACGATTAATCACATCACAATGAGGGGTGAAATGACAATTAGTCCTACAATAATCGGTACCACAGATACCTAACAAGGGTGTACATTTCTTTCAGAAGGGCTGGTCAAACTGTCTAAATGGTGATCATATGCATACTCATTCCATTAGATAGTTTGTCTCAAAAATCTTTCCAAAAGCACACACATGGAAGCATGCACCACTGAAGGTCAAATAACCATTGATACTTGTCTTATGTACATAAATGTTGGGAGATGATGCACACAGCTGTGTCGGTTATTGGGTAACCGTTAGAGGCCTCATCGGCTCAACTCCCTGCTGACGTAATGGCCCTACTAACTCTTCTTATAGCCTCTGGGAACAACAAATAGTTCGTCATTTTTGGCGGGAGGTGGGCAGTCTTTCATGGCCTTGGCAGCGGCCAATGAGCCCAGATGGAAGTTCAATGGAGACATGAATGGTAAACATTACAAGACAGAAGCTCACTGCCCTTTCATTTTTTACATCTGCGCCAAATAAATCCTGGATTGTGCGCACGAATGCAGTTACAGACGCAACTTTTTGGAAACCTACCTGACCTGCTCTCATGTGAGAACACTGTCTGACAAGCAGGACAGCAGCAAAGAATAACAGCCCATGAAACTAAGCAGTGAACAACCAACCAAACAAACAAACATCAAGCACAAGCTGGCTGCTGCTCACGTCCCCACAATTACTTTCATACTTAAATTTTTGCTCTAGATTTTTTATTTTTATTTCCATTCTGTATATCAATACAAAAATGGCTGCCTTCTCTGCCGCCATGTTTCCGTTGTAGAACGGAATTTTGGGATCATTGGAACATCAGGGGAGAGAATGAATCTTGATAATGATCATCGTCTGTAATTGTGTAACTGTAATTTTGGAGCTGTATTTTCTTTCTTGTTTTGTCAGCAGGCACATTGAGCAAGTGCTATAGTACATCATTGATCTGCGAATGTTTACACTTGCTTGCGTTACGTGTTCATGTTTATATTTTGGTGAGCCTCATGCTGAGTGACTGCCAACATTGAGGCACCAGGGAGTCACTGAGAAATGGCATTTGTTTCATCGATCATCCCTCCAAGTCTAAGCAGTGAGCATGAAAGTGACACACAAGTGAGAAAGTGGAAAGACGTTAATAACAACGATCACTAGTTGGGACCTTTTCTACCATTACCCTGGTGTTTTGAGTTGGTAGGTGGGCATCTGACTGAAGTGCTTTATAGACAGTGAGGTTATTTGAGGTGTAAGTTCTTAAGGATACAGAGCTACCTCATGATTTTTATTTTCACTTAACAGAAATGTTTTCGTTTTAGTCTTCTTAACAACAATAATGCTGATCTAAAGTCAGTCATTAGGACTGCTAAGACACAAAAAGAGGTGATCAGGGCTTGTGAAAGCATTAAGCCATCTCAGGCCTGACCCTCATTAACTACAGCACACTGTCACAGTTGAGTTACATGACCTCTCACATGAATTTCAGCTCTCACACTCTTTACACCCACAGTGACTGATCCCTCAGTCACTGTGACCAGAAACCCAGGAAGGAGCTCCAAAACCCCTCAGCCTTTGTGTTCAGCCCTGGGCTTTAAGTTTATTTCATTATTTTCCCACAGACTGCAGCAGATGTTTTTGCCTCTGCAATTTTTTCTGAGGGGCAAAAAGTGGGTGCGTGAGAGGAACATGAATTTTCCCACCACCTGCAAGTGCAACACTGCCTTACTCACACAGGAAACTCAGATGAAAGCTGTTTCAGAAAACAGCAGCTTGGACAACACCAACAATGAAGTGGCACAAAGTATTTTTAACTGTGTTTTGTTGCTTTAAACTGAGTTTAGGTTCCTCATGTGTTCTTCAAAAGGATACGGGCTAACAGGAAAAGTTTGCCAATGTTTTGTTTTTGCTGTGGTTGATATTCAAAGAGAAAACATCTGCTATGTGCTTCCTTTGAGAAAAAAGGCCATTAACTCTCACCTTTCCTTTATTCTGAAATTGAGATACTTTTCCTTTTGTAAGTGATACCCTGAACTTATTACCTCAGACATTGTGTCCAAAGCATCTCAAATAAATAGAAAGTCTAAAAATATGTTGTTCATAGTGCCACAAAAATTCAGAGCTTTGTATATTTAGTTGTCCTTGGCAAATATATACTTCAATACCTCAATAATAGACTTACATTGAAGGAGCCGTATTTAGCTACCAAAACATTATAGACTGCTGGACTCTTTTGACATAGGCCAGTCAGCAACTACCACACAACAACCTAAAACATCCTTGAAATAATTCAGAACACCTTAAGCAACAGCCTGGCAAATGCCCAGGAGGCCTTTCACAAATGTAAAAATATAGATATCAGAGACAAAACAAACACAGAAATTGGACCTTAACTAAGGCTTTGTGTGCCAGGGAGAGCCGTGAATACCAGGCATAGCTGAGGTTTAATATCCATTATAATGTTAATCACAACAACTTTGTTTAATGGAGGGTCACAGAACAGGACTGCTCAGTTAAACCGACAGCACTTTCTATCTGTTACAGCAGGAATCAGAATCATGCTTTCTTTTGCTCTCGCTCTCTCACGCACACACAAATCCTCTCACAGTCAGTCCCGCATTCAGGAACAGGAACCAGTTCCTCCGGGATTGCAGCAGGAGAAACAGGTCAAGCAGCCCAGGCAGAGAGAGAAAACAGCTCGGGTTGAAGATGAGCTCTCGCCTGCAGGCAGAAACTACATGTCCCTGCCCATAAAAAGAATACTGGGATTCAGGGAAAACTTTGGTTCCCAATGGAAAAAGTTAATGTGTGTGAAAATGTGCTTACAAAAAGGTGTGAGAACAGAGCCTGGAAGAGCATGCTGGTACATGCAATTCCCAGCATGAACGGATTTAGTTGTCATGTGTTTTGCCATTGTCCATCAAATATGTGAATTAATCTAAAATGCTAAACAAATGTCTCTGAAAATATAAAGGTGTGAATAGGAGTGTAAATATTTGCTCTCACAACTATATGACTACACGCTAAATAATGTGATGATTCATGAAACTAAATTTGGTCACAATCCTGTTCAATTTAATTGCATTATTTTTCTGAATTTCAGAATTACTTTGATCCTAAAGATGGACTTTTACAAATCATAATAGGTCGCAAATTGTATATTGTATAAGAAATATACTGTATTTGGATTAAGAATATATACACCCCTAGGTGAATAAAAACTGATGTTAATTTGCATTAGTGAGATTTTACATTTTCCCATGCACAACTCTGAGGACCCACAAGAAAAGATCCTCTATGCAAATAGCTATCCCACATTTTTATGCAAATATCAATCCTTTGGGACGAACTTTGGTGACTTCTTTTAAGGAAGAAAACCTCCCTTTAAGCAAGAAATTTGCATTTGCACTGCTGGTGCATCACTATGTACACACACAAACTCTCTCCCTTGAGATATAATCCCTGGAAAGGAAAGAGTTTCAAATAGCACAATGTTTTCAGTTAGATCGTGTTGTGACTGTTCTTGGTAAAGTATCAAAAACGACCTTAGGTCTGGTGCATGAGAACACCTAATCCGTTAAACAGGCTAATGCGGACAGATAAGCTGCACGGCACCTATCTAGGCACATGAGTCTGTAATATTGCAAAGTGTTGACCCAGGCGTAGTGCCCAGGGTACTTGGCAGACTCCAGACACTAAGTGCAGGCAGATCAGAAGAAGGTGAGAGACAGTGAACCTCCAGGAACTGGAGCTGTCAACAAGCCTTAAAACTCATAAGCAACCAGGTTAACATGATAATATATAACTTTTGTTTCTCTGTGATTGTGTAGATTTTAATTAGTGAGTCAGGGGATTATGCTCTGGAGCTACTATATATACACACACACACACACACACTTCATATATATACATATACTGTATATGTGTGTGTGCATGTGTAATATATACCCATAATATATACATGTGATATATACAGTAATAAGAATGCAGTAGTAATAAAGTGTCGAGAACATAGCAGGTATGCACCAGATCGCAGACAGAACATTACTGCATGTAAAGATGCGGCATCTAATTGTCTGGCAATCATTGGCTGTTTGAAAGGTCAGCAGCAAATGGGGTCAAAGTTATAATTGTTGGAGCGTCATTGGTATGCAAAGCAGTGTTTGTGGGCAATGTTGAAGCTAAATGCTTCGCTCCATAGAGTTCAATGCAATAGGGGTGGCTGACAAAAGAATGTGAAAGGATCTATACGCTAAAGTAATATGCAAACTAGATGTCAAGTTTAAGAGGATGCAGGCAGCGGTTGAAGGTCAAAGGTGAACAGTTCACCTTTAACAGTGACAGTTAAGTATGGAGGAAAAACCCTCCACACTCATACACCATTAATTGCTTCCTCTTTCACCTCATTTTCATACCCGTTCACGTAATTCCTCGTATCTCATTTGAATAAGAAAGCAAACATTTGGTGCACAAACAAGATGCCTGAAATCGCACCGTTCACGCATGTGTGTTTGCATACATGTGGGTTTTCAAAGGTCTTTTATACCGGAACTATGAGAGCCATCCTTTGCCCACTCAGTCTGTGGGCGATGCTGACGGACAGTGTAGGTGAGTGTTTACAAGCAGGTTACTCAAAAACAGCAAAACAGCTACACAGGACCATTGTGATTGACTGGCAACATCACATATAATGAAAGTTCAGAGTCATTTGACACAGCCAGCAGAGTAAATATAAAGATCACTAGACTTAAATAATTGAGTTTTCTACAGTAAATCATGCCCTATAAGAGAGCTGGTGGAAAACACCACATAAACATTACAGAGATCAGAATATCAATTAATTGACTTGCATTAGTCATCTCATTTTCTCTAATTTGCTCATTTTTGTTTGTTGTAAAGATCATTACATCATGTGTTACTACTGCAATGACAATATTTTCAAAAGAACAAAGCATTTAATTTGTATTGTCATTAATCTATGCATTGCAGTGTTGATGGATTTTTACATTCCTTGATGTGACACATGTAAAAATGTATTTATCTAAACAACTTTAGCTATAACTTTTTGGATTTGCAATTTTCCTAATTTCTATTTATAAATTAATTTTATTAATTTTAAATAAATGAATTTATAATTATAATCATACTTTGAAGGTCCCAATAGCAAAAGATTTTTTATGCAAATATAGATCCCATATTCAATACAATACCAATGTCTTAGAATCAACTTTAGTGACTTCTGTTGAGTAACTAACCTGATATTAATGCCATCAGATATTACTCAATATGCAAGTAAACAACAAAATCATTGTTCTTGTTCCCCTGCTTATTGTTCTCCTAAAATCCTTAGAAAGTACCTCCCTGGACAATATTAATAGATCAATGCTGGGGTGCTTATTATGTTTGATAAAAGAATAATATTACCAAGAACAGCACTAAAATGTGTTAGTAATATAAAGGGCAGGACTGGCAGTACAAAACAACAAGCAGTTGTATGAGGCGGTCCATAGGAAGACAGCCAAAGACTCAGAGAACAAAAACAGTGTGAATAAGAGATTCGACTGGTGGGGGCTGTGAGAACTGCACAATTTCAGTAGTGACGCAACGTGTTATACTCTCAACAATGACCATATTAGGGCATGGGCGTGGCTTCAGCAGAACCAGGAAGTAGGGGGTCCTCTAGTGGAAATACAGTACCACATGACTTCCAGTACAATCTCGAAATATCTCTCGTCCACTCACCCCTCCCATACAGCTCTCTTGTTTTTCTCCCTTAAACCAAATGCACTCTCGTCATTAGGGGAGTATTTATTGATCAGTTAAAACGTCAAGCAAGCAAGAGAAACATGAGGTGCTCTTTCACGCACTATGCTAACAAACACTATAATCACATTACAAGCATTGGACTCAAAAAAACTTGCAATCACACAGCTTTCCATAACACACATGCTGGTAAAAGACACTAATGCAGAAAGAAATTAAAACAGAAGCCAAGTGCTAAAGTTGTTTAGATAAACTTCTGTACAGTATCTGTTTACAACCGTCTATTTCAAGGCCAATTGAAGCCCAGCATATTTGATGATCACAGTGGTGAGTAAATAGCATGAAGTACTGTCAGAATAAGTTGCTAATGGTCATCTAATGCAAAGTAATGGCTGTAAACATCAATCTTTATAGCATAAGGCCACTAATGTCTACACTAGATGTCTATGGTGCAGTGCTAACATATTATACCTGTACAAACCTGCTGAGAAATCATTTTGCTATTGTAATTTAGTGCTGGACTTGGGCTTTAACGCTGAGAGTATGTATATAGTTTTATATCTTATTCCTTCTTTCTTATTTCTAGTTATTAAAATTAATTCACACATTTGTTTTGCGTTTTAATTGAGAGCTTCTTAGTTACTGTTATTCTGCATATTTATTATATTGATTCAATGCAGGCTGTTGACTTTTAAAGATTGTTGTTATTTTACTTTATATTAATTATGGTTGCATGTATTTTTTTATTTCATCCAGTTTAGCTGCAAACACAACACAATTATACTCTTTAGGCCATGCTAATGCATACTGGACCACAGCTAGCATCATGTCTCTTAATACACGTCCAGAGTCCTTTACAGTCAACTCGTGTCAACAGAAAACATAAAGATAATCAGATTGAGGTTCATGACAAAGCGAACGATAACATTCACCTTTCCTTGCACCCACAACACAGACATACACAAACCAATGGAATCCCACCGTTTACCACAAACAAATACCAATCTGAGGGTCAGTATCGAGCGACAGGGCGGGATTCACCCACTTTCGGCGTCATGGTAACCGCGAGAGAATGTTCCGCCACAGCGCGCGCCTCTGTCTCTGCTGTGTTTTTCGCGCTCTCACTCTCTCGCCCACTTAGCAGGCAATCCCCCTCAGCAATGCTCGCGCGTCACTCTTACAGCCACGCCCACATTACAACTATCTCCGCTACGCACACGGTGGGCTGAATCGTGAACCTGACACCACTTGCGTTTTTGTTCTGCATCTTTACGACATCAGTACTGACCATGTAAATGGAACTAAATGTCAGTTATATGGATTAACACGAAATGTCAGTTATATGCATGAGCTGAGAAACGGGTTGGGGTATGATAATACAACAAATACACTTTTATGAGATTATGACATTAAACATTTAAATGTGAGCCTGAGGGATGTGTATTAAATTGTAAGCATGTATTTCAGAATATCTTATAAAGTATTTGGTATGTTCCCCCTTTCTCTTAATACCAGCCTGCACTCCACTCTACAAGTTTGTACAAAATCTGATGCTATGAATGCTCCAAACATCATCTTATTCAGAATCTTATGTATTTTTTCTGTATTACATATGTAAACTTCTGCAACCTCCTGTTTCATTCCAAGTTTGCTTTTTTGGACATCATAAGGACCTATTACTGTCCAAAGTGTGCACATAGAATATACATTTTTTTGGAGCATTTTTGTTTGTGAATGCATACAGTAGCTGTGTGATAGCCACTGTTATCTGCTCCACAATTTTCCCCTGCACAATATCGCTTAAACACAAGGAGGCCTATTGCTATGGTTACAACTCCAAGCCTTTGTTCTCTTTTATAGGAGCCCAGTCTGTTATCACAACCAAGTCAGCTGCACCATTAACACACTGATTAAAGCCTATTTACAACCAATGTGGTAATTCAAAGGAGCTGCATGACACAACTGGGGGACTGACTGAACATCAGGGGGGTCCCAATCATTATTGTGCTCCTAGCTGTAATTTGCATAAGTGCCAGTGGCATGACTTTAAACGCTTCTGCGATACCCACGATTACACCCTGAGATTTGCGATAACAGGATTTATATGTACATTAAATTCACAATTAGTCTTAGAACCTGTGGAGCTTTTGGAACTTCCAGTTCTCACCAAAGCAGCCCTCTACTCCCTTTGAATCCTCAAACCCCCTGGGTAAAGGAGTGGGAGGGGGTCGACATCCACCCCGTCACTTCTTGAGCCTGACACATACACACACCCACCTCTCATGAGATCTGTGCTTATGAGGTCAGCAGGCCAGCTCTGATGTCATCACTGCATGTGTGAGTGTGGTGTGTTGTTGGCCTGCAATGATGGTCGAGTATGACTCACCTCTGGGAGACTATTTGTACAACCCCAAAACAAATGCAAATATGAGTAAGACAAAAACATGACAAAAAAAATTGATGTTTTAAAATGAGAGGCTTTTTAAAGTCAATGTAGAATGCCAATCACGACCACATTTTATTTAGGATAGAAACAGGATATTGATGTCGGGCTATTTGACTAAAATAATTCGGAAACTGATATGGAATTATAACTGATATCCATAAAAAAAACGCATTTAGTTTTATTAACTTTTGGTTTAACTTCTGTGATATTCTAGCAATGATAGTGCAAATTGCTTGTCATGTTTGTCAGTTGTAAGTTACTTTGGATGTGAGCGTCTGCAAAATGACCTTGCAACATCTGTCGGCCAATCAGAATTAAGCATTCAACAGCATGGTATACTTTCGATGAAGAACAATTACTTGACTAGTTTCCCAAAATGTAGCATTTAACTGAGATAACAGGAAGCATTTTCGGCTTTGTTATGAGATGAATATGCAAATGTTTCTCAAATTGCAACAATCATTAAGTTGATATCACAAGGATAAACTTCATTAATTCCCACAGTGAGTGTTGATCTGCACGCACTGTTTTTTTCCACACTGAATCATCACTAACTGCCTCTGGAAAGACGTCAATGAGGGACAGTAAACTTCTGTTAGCAATAATACAACTGAATCATCAATGATACTGTTTTGCCCAATGCACCTGCTGTGATAAATTGAGTTTACTATTATTACCTCGCAAAGGTCTGATTGCTGGTTACGACTCAATCTAATAAATGTCTATAAAGAGAAAAAAATAACAAATGAGATCTCTTTAATGAGACAACAAAGAGATTAAATGGAGAGAAAATCTAGATGGAGAGCAAAAAAGATGATTTCCATTGTTTATCCACATAATGGCTTCCAAACATTATGCTAAGTTTCCTACATAAATATAATGGGAGTTACTGCATCAGTGGTTTGAAAATATAAAATATGTCCCCAACTAGGTTACCCACAGTGAATCTCGACCATTTCCAACAATTATGTCATTAGTGCCTATTTCTCTTTATCAAAAAAACAGAAAAAAGCATTTGAGACAAAGTTGATATTTAAATGCATAATGATTCTGAATGCAAAAGCCTAGTAGATCAAAAATGAGATGTTTAACTCAGCCAGTAACCTGAACTTTGTCTTGGAGGGAAAGATGGAAAAAATAGAGGGAAGCAAATGTAGAGAAGGAGGGGTGCAGGTTCTCTGTTTGCCTCAAACCATTTTAAGTTGGCAGGTGGTGTGAGTAAGCGAGAGAAAAAACAATGAGGAAGAAAGTGAAAATTACCAGTTAGTCTGCAAGGCGAGGACAATAGATTATCTGTCGAATGTCGAAATTTGGCCCCTTTCAAGGGACTTAGCAACCAGTGATAAAACACTACAGTATAAGCTGTAAAGTGCTACAAACATGCCAACTGTCATGGGCTCAGATACACAGCTGTGGTTATAGAGCAGTAGGTCAGTGGGGTTTCCTGGGTGAACAGGTGCTTGTTGTTTTTTCATCTTTTATTTTCACTTGCACCGATAAGATCTTACTCTGTAATGTTTACGATGTGAAACACCTTTCATTGCATGTCTCATCTTACACTGGGGCAGTTGTGGCCTATTGGTTGTGGAGGTGGACTTGTAACCAAAAGATAACTGGTTTAATTCCCATGGCTGACAGGATACAGCTGAGGTGCACTTAAGCACCTTACCTCCAGTAGTCGCTAGCAAACCTCTAGTATAGGTTAGTATGGGCAAGAGAGGTGAGGAATGTAATCTGCTCTCCAAGGGCAAATAACTGGCAATATAGCAGCTTTAAGAAATATTTTATATTATAATAAGTGTAACCAGAGGCATTAAACTGTACACATTTCATGGCATCAATATTGGTTCCAATTATACAATTTAGGTCAGATTGCTTAATTACAATCCTGCTTTTACATAATCAGTTCCCCAGACCATATTTCTGGAATGGATTTACAGATGCATACCCAATGTCACCAACCAAATGAACCAAATAACACTAAATGGGTAGAAAACAAACTTTAAGGTAGGTCTGAACCAAACTCTCATGTGAGACTGCACTAAATGTATGAGTATAGATTACTTGCCTCAACAGACAAAGGATAAAGTCTAATGTGTAAGTTTTAGATAAAATGTGCTTTACATATATATCACAGGTAAAATCAATGTAGTGTGTTGAATCATCCACACTAAATGGAAGTTCCTTTTACAAACCTTCTGACTAATGCAGACAGATTTTAAGAGCTTGTCATAAAGTCCCTGAGAACAGGCCTGAATGGACATTTTTTGTCACCAGGTTTTTGGATGAGTAAACCTGAAAATTCAATGACTCTCAGTCTTTTGAAAGCTGTGATATTCTGTCTCAGCAATGCATTCAGATTTACTCTTGAGATGAGATGTTTCATTTCAATGGGCTGCCCAGTTTCTAGTAAAATGTAAAAAAGTCACCTCTGATGTTCAGTCAGTGAATTTTAGGGGAAAACAAGGTGCTAAACCAAACATGACTTGACCAAACTGAGAAAAATCATATAGTGAAGAATTCAATCATAGGTCAAATTTTTAGGGGAAAGTTCAGTACAATAAGATCTATCCAACAGCATCTGTGGAATATTTTCGATTACCACAGATTTTTTTTTTTGGCACATCCCTCAGTTTATAAAAAACTGTAATTCCCTTCAGGCGCATTAAAAACTCAAACAAAACAAAACGTTCTGCAGAGCAGTTCACCAGAGGCAGGGTGTTATTTTATGAACTGTGGAGTGTAGCATCCTGCACCCATCTGAGTACAGAGTGGAGGGCTTTGAGTGTACGGTTAGTATGCATGCTGGTGGCATTGTGTGAGTGTGACACACTGGTTGGTTGAGTCACCTTGGAGACCGCAGCTATGGAGATGAGTGTACAAGCAGATCAGTGGATCGTTTTTACACCCTTACTGTACACATACGGCCTGCCCACTGATGCCCCTGCACACACTCACCCACATCTGCCCACACGCCCTCTGTCCATACCTCCCATCTTCTTGCTTTCTCTCTCTCTGACCTATCATCCAGGTTTGGTGTAGATGTGTTCTGTGGGGCTTACACATGCTGTAAACCCCAGTTCTTGCTCAGATAAAATGGCAATTAATTTTTTTTTGCATGCAATAGGAGATAGTTTGAACTACATTTATATTTATATATATATATAAGCTTGTTGCCACAGCATTGCTATGCAACTGCTAAGGTGTGGTATGGCTCATGTCAAGTCAATGTAAGTCTATTGGATCTTATTTCCTGTTTTATCATTCAAATACCATTTGTAAGAATTAGTTCTATATGCAGAATAAGATGATAAATGTAAGCTGGAATAGTCACATGTCCTAAAGAGGATCAGGTCTGTACCTGAATATATGAACAACTGTTCATAGGTTGGTGAAACTAATACAGCGATAGGGCTCTGTGCTTCTTTCTCAAACCAACAGTTCTCCTCAGTAGGCCAGTCAGTTTTGAGGGCCCCTTGATAAACTCTCCCACACCATCAGACGTTTATTTGACCGTCATTAGTGGATCTCCTGACCTCTGACCCCCTGCAGGTCATTCAGCTGCAGAAGTGTGAGGTTTCTTCTCCCACGGTGCAAGACTCCTCATACTAGCTTTAGAAAAAACATACCCACATTCTCACCTTTCCTCCTCAACAAAAACACTTTAAAAATCCCATTTCAAATCATTTAGAAAAAATATTATTTCCAGTCATCTGTCTGGAGTCACAACAATGTTTGTACATTTTAAATGTAATTACTACATATCTTGATAAATTAAGTTCTGCATCATTAAAAATATGGAATTCTTACTGGAAAACTTAGTCAGCTGGTCAGCTGAATGTACAATATTTCAAAACATATGCTCCTGACAAACAAATAAGAAGCACAGCACTGCATACTTTGCCATACATGTATTATAAAATGCATGTAGGCAAGAAGTAGCCTCTGTTTCCTTAAAGAAAATCGAAGTTGTGAAACAGAAGGAAATATACTATTAGCATCTTGTTACTAAAGTTGATTGATACATTAAATACTCACACCTGAGAACTACATATAACACTGGAAAGGCTTCAATCAACCTAAAGACACCAGGTGAGACTTGATCTCACCTCCATCTGAAGGACAGCAGTATCTGTCACCTCCCACATGTTAATAGATTAGCAGACAGCCTCAGATGGTGTACATTTCAACACAGCCACACACAGACTGTGGCATATGACACTTCTGCCCATTAAATTTTGCCTTGAGTTATAAGGATAAAATATTGCCCCTGGATTCCTGCTGTCAGGCTGTTAATTGAGCGTCTGAACGAGCCAGTTATCTCTTGCACTTAGATTACAACTCTTCCCTAACTGCTTAAATTGTGAAACATGGACTAAAACTCACAGAGAGCATGAATAGATTGACTGGGTTGATATATATGCAATTTATTTTTAACCGAATTGAAAACTTCATTTTTATTGCACGTACTGTAAAGCGCTTTTGCTATTGCGGTAAATTGCAGGTTCAAACGTTAATGCTATAACGTATCTCAGACAAAGCACATAAATGAGATTGTGATAAGATTATGTTTCCATGGCTTGCAGGTTATTATGATTTGTGGTTCTTGATAAGACAAGCATCACTATTTTTATTGCTTATTCCTCAATTTGGGATTTTTCAACTCTTTAAACCTATGATGTTCATCTGGTAGATAATAAAACAGACAAAAAATCCCCTAGACTTGAATTTGAATAAGAAACCACACAACGAACAGCCAGAACACCATAACAACAACATAACACCTTGGCAACAACCCAAAACTTTTAGGCAGGCAAGCACCACTTACATTGTCTTCAGAAAATGTTTAAATTTTGTTTATACTTGGCTCTTAGACAAAAGCTTTGAGTTTCTTGTGAAATGAAACATATTTGTATAAGAATTTTTCAAGTCCTTTTCAAGATCAAAAGTTAACAGTGGCAAAATATGAGCATAAACATTGTGTATGTGTGAGTGACTAAGGAAAGAAGTTTAGTATGTATCAGTTAAAATATTAGTTTTTAGTGTGAAAGTTGTGCAAGCAGTCAAATCAAGAGGATAAAAATTTCCCCTCAGATTCATTCAAACACAAGTCACAAGCCATACAGGAGCAAAAGAATGACTGACAAAACAAATATTAGGTTTAAAGTTAAATATAAAGATGAAGTAATAACCGCTCTTTGGAAACCATGTGTACACTGGCCTAAATGTAGCTAACAATAGTTTTGCAGAAAAACTTGTATTGAAATAGAAATTGTAAGTCATTATTTGCTAATAATTTTCCCCTATGTGGTAGCTTTCAAATCAAACATGCAATCTATGGCATAAGTTTGACATCATAATGTTTGGTTAGCTACAGGACAAATCGATAACATTTGTTGTTATGACGTTCATTGTCCATCATATACGCCATATTTGGTTTGAGTGAATTGCACTGGAGAGGAAAACAATCGGTGAATAACAATCTAAATTTGTCTTCCAGTTCCTCACACATCGTATGACTCCAGAATAGTTGTGCTATAGCACACAAAACATATTGACTCATTTTATGGTGCTTTTTGTAACTTGACAACCTGTGTTTACTATGAACTATTGAAAAATATGTGGAAATTCTTTAAAAATTCCAGAGTTCCACAGAAAATGGAATGACATGAGGGTAAATAAGGGAGAAACATATTCCTTTAAAAACATATAAAAATGTAAACAATTAGTAAGGTTAGCCAGATTAGCAAAGAAAAGCTGCGTGTTTTAATAGAGGAAATGATCTTTCAAATCTTTAATAAAAGCAATTAGAAGAAAACGTTATATGTTAATGGAAACCAGAGAACACAAATGTTGTGTTGATTGCTACAGTAGGTAGCAAAGATTACAAGTACAAAGACAAAACCTCAAGGAGCACATGTGAATGTAGTACAAATGATTTTCGCTGCTTGTATAACATGGGAAGTAGTATGTTTGGTTCCTTTATCTTTCTCCACGGGGAGTCTCATCGTTAAGAGATGGTGGAGAAAAGCTTCTAGTCATTACAGAGTTCACACCTCAACAAACGTGTCTTGTCGCTCCTAACACCAGCCTGGGCTCAGATGAAGTGTATTGGTAAGAGCTTGAGGTGGTGGTGGGTGTGTGCGGAGGGGTGTTAGATCTGTCAGTCTGTCTGAGGGGGAAGAAGCTGACTCAGTATGGATCCAGACCCCCGAGGTTCTGACACCTCCACTGCAGGTCATGGGAGAGTCTCAGGGGTTCGGGAGAGTTTTATTAACGTAGGCCTCCAGTATGAAGAGTTACTGCAGGAAGATTCTGGTAACCTGCAAAATAAATGTAGAGGATTCAATTTATTCAGATGCTGACCATGATTCATCCGTTATCTGTACAGAAGGTTGTTTTAGGTGTAGACAGAGGACAGTAGAGAAAGAATTTTTATTCTCCTTATTACTTGTTTTGTTAATGTATGTCTCCTGTTTTATGTCAAATGCTTTGGCAATATTGTAAGTGCACACAATCATGCCAATAAAGTACTTTAAATTGAAAATTGAATTGAAAGAGAGGCAAGACCAAAGTGGCAATAATTGTAGAAATGACTGCAGATGATGTTACAGCAAAACTAACTCAAACTGAAACTGAGCTTAAAGCCGTCATTGCTTTGGTTATATTCACTAGTTGTCTGTGGTTGTAGTTTTGGGTATAATATATGCCGTTTCTATGACCTCACATTAACAGAGACACTGAAACTGTTGTAAAGTTAATTGATATAAATCTCTTACTTCTAAATGTTTTGTATGTATGTCATTGTATTTTTTTTTTCTTTTTTTAGATAATGATTTTTTTCTACCATTAACATTATTATTTTTTTTTTTGTGCATATTCTTTGGCAATATCGTGTAAAACAATCCTAAAGTTCTTTGTAATTGAAACACACAGCGAGAGTTCAGGGGAAAGGTGACAGGCTCAGTTAGAGGTATGGGAATGTTTGTTCTGACTGTGGTCGAGAATAAAGTGGCTGAGAACAGACACAGCTGAGAGACGCTGGGTTTATGAGGCCGTTTCTGTGATGATTAAACCAGAGCCACTGACCCACACACTGAGCTTTCTCAGAGAGAGAGAGAGAGCAGGGCCCTGGGAACTGGTTTTGTTTGGATTTACATATGATTTACATGCCTGCTGTTGATGACAGGCAGAGGGAGGAAGATTCAGCTAGTTGTGACAAGTCTCAAAGCTACTCACAGTGAAATCCTATTACTCACAGAGCAATTTTATGCAAAACATTAGTAAAACTAATAACTGTTTAAAAAACTGTTTTTTATTTTTAGTACAAAAATGCATGTAATTCAAGCTGTAAATTTCTATAAAGTCATTCTTATAGCAATGGAACTACTTTTGTAGGCGGATGAATTCTGTGGATGTAGTTCTTTGTGGGTGTAGTTCTTTAGCATTCAACATGCTAAAACTGCAGCTTACCAGCTTCATGTTTGCAAAGACATGTTGGTAATTTTATTACAGCAGTCCCATGTTTAGACACAGTGTTGAAGTCTTGTGACTGTACTTTTGAAACTTGTGTGTGTATTTTAATGTTTATTCCAGTTTATTCCAGTCTTGCCCCAGAGAAGTGCAATACTGTACATGCAATTTTAGTGTTAGCTTATTTTTAAAAACCTATGAGTGACGCAAAAAGTTTTGCAGTTATAGTCAGCATGTCACAAATGTTACCTATAGAGCTTAACTTGTATAAAACATTCCTTCATTAAAGCATGACAGTCCATGTGCAGGTTAAACTGCACTAATAATTGGCAGGTCTGTTTCTAAGTAATGTCAAAAATTCCTGTTAGGAAATTGAAAGAGAACCACCCTTCATGTAAATTTCATTCTAAGTTTCTGTTAGGTGCTCTTGCCCAGCCGTTCCTTTAAATCCAGCTCCCAGTGTGAAAGCACAAACATGTTTGAGTTCATTTCCTGGTTTCTGCTTGTGTCATCATTCGAGGGAAAAACATTTTCACAAGAAACAGGAAGGACTGGAAGGCGGACAGGCAGATCCAAGTCCAGCCTTTTCTGGTTAGAGCAACTCTACGCATGGATACACACACACCCACTAACACGAGACCAGATGTGGGCCGCACCCGCCCTGTGTGTGCGTGATTGTATTCAAACTGGACCAGACATGATGATAGTGTAACGGACAAAGTGTCTCTGTATTGTTCACTTTTGCCGGTTCATCAGACTGGCTCATTCCCAACCCTCTTAAAACATTCCAGACTAAAATCTTCTCAATTGTCTATTTGACCCTAATCATACAAATTTTCAACACTGGCTCGGTTCGTCTCTGCCACACGCTAGATTCCATTCATTCCTTCCATAAATATTTCACAGAAAAATTCTTCTGCTATTCCAAAATCACATTTTTAGGGGAGGAGGATGCAGCATTCCCAAACTATTAGTCTACATTTCCAGAACTAACAATAACCCGGTGTGTGTGTTGAAGGAGTTGGAGCAGAGCGTTCCACAACCTGTCGAATGTTGGGAGGGATAGCAGGTGAGTACAGCGGATTGTTCTGTAACTGTCAGTTATTATGAAGAGGAATTTCAGAAATGTTCCTGTAGCTTCCACAGGCATTGTTTTACATACGCCTTCCTGTATGCACAATATGACCTGTCATCTGAGGAATGCAAAGTTCAGCGTGTCGATACAGAGACTGAGTACGAACTGCAGGTAAACCAGAAGTTTAGATCTACTTACTGACCATGTTTCTTAAGCTGCAACTGCAGCTGGTCAGCATCAGAATTATTAATGCATGAAGGACAAACTCCCAACCCAAATTATACACAGATACACATTTTATTAGTATGTGTCTTCCCTGGGAATCGAGTCACACTGTATCATTTGAGATATAGGACCTTACAACTTTGTATTAAGAACATATGATATGGGACAAAATCCAAAATTATGGCCAAAGCTATTATTTAAATGCAAATAGTCAAGAGGCCTGTACTTTAAAAGCATTAAGTGAC
Organism: Ambastaia sidthimunki; assembly: GCA_036877625.1. Taxonomy (NCBI): domain Eukaryota; kingdom Metazoa; phylum Chordata; class Actinopteri; order Cypriniformes; family Botiidae; genus Ambastaia; species Ambastaia sidthimunki. The sequence continues at coordinate 141,874 of JAZGTK010000032.1, forward strand.
ATGCAGGCCAAGTATAGTAACCCATACTCAGAATTTGTCCTCTGCATTTAACTCATCCAAGCTAGTGCACACACATTAGTAGTGAGCAGTGAACACACACTGCAAACACACACACACAGAGCAGTGGCCAGCCATTCACTGCAACTCCCACACGTCAGTTGTTTCCTGTCAGCATTGATAATCGAACCGGCAACCTTTGAGGCAGAGACACAGAGAGACTGTACACCTGCTTTATTCTGGAGACATATTTAATGTTTACATATTTATATCTGTATGAAGAATTGCTTAGAGTATGTTAATCTGAATTAGCATTCTTTTTCTAGAGATGCTAATATAAGATTTTCACCATCTTTTACTGAGATCTTTGCAAAAGTGCTTTTCAGATGAGCAATTTTATGATCAATTCATGCAAAAGACATAAATGATAGAAACATTTTTCTTTTAAATAAGAGGCACGAGGCAGAGTAACGTATCAAAGAGATGACTCGCACGTTGTTAGTGAAGAAAGGTCAAACGAGTAATCCCTCTTTCTTCCCTCATAGATACAGAGAAAGACCTCGCTAAAGGTCAGACCACAAACATCAGTCTCTCTCACATACACACACGCACACACACGTGGGTTGCAGTGTGGGAGGGTGAGCACATGTGTGTGAGACACTGTGATGTAGACATGTGAAAATGAAAGTGTGAAGACAGATCACTCCTCTCTTCCATGAGACAAGAGAGAAAACCAGTTAAATCTAATGAATGGATCCTATTTACTTTCTCTGATTTTGTTTCTGGTCTTACTGTGCACGATTTGTGCAAAGCATTCCAAATATACTATCTCCTGTCTGAAATCTATATATTTTTTCCAGACATAACAACGACTACATTGTCTACAGGATGGAAAATAGAAGAGAGAAGTATATTTTAAAGTATTTTGTTATTGTTTTTGCAATTATGTTTGGTAAAGCTATTGGTCTGCAATTCACCTTGAATGTAATAAAGAATACAACAATAATAGGCAAACAAAAAAAAGAAGAATTACTATTGGGATTTTCCATACTGCAGATGCCCTTGAGTGTGAACTTCAGCTTTCACACCTCATTCAAAAAGCCCCTTCAAAAGTGTATGACACACCTGGCGCTTTCTGCCTGACAGCCTGAACACCTGTACGGCCTCATTAGGGTTGGGGGGGCACCTTCAACCAGTGGGCTCAAACGTGGGAGCTTGCATTGTTTCAGAACAAGTATTAAATGCAGGACCTCCATGATTGGCTGCAAACTCACATTCAAGTTTAGATCTGTTCTGGTACGAAACACCCACTTTCAATCCAATTCCAAAAGAAAAAATCCCGCCCTTTTTTCACATGGAATGTCACGTTCCTCTACCTGCTGGCTTTTTTTTATTGGGGTTTGTGGACATCATACCCAAGCATTATGCATTATGCCCAACTTAAGGGGCACCAATTTTGTTTATTTTGTTTAATTTACCAATTACTTATACTATATATTTATACTATATATTTATTTAAATTTATATATTTAAATATTTTATATACATTTACAATAAGTGTATATCAAATGTAAACCCAGTCCCACTGTTTGCTAAATGAAAACTGTACTAGACAAAATGTATACTTAACAAACTAAAAGAGCAGGTGCATGATGTCTGTGATGTTTGTGGGCATGCATGTTCCTGTTGGTTTTGTGGGAACAATGCACACTGAAGTCAGTCTGTTGCTGTGTGTATTGTGGCCTGAGGTCTCTGGTCTGGCTGAAGCAGAGCAATAAGCGGCAATAAGCAGGTGACAGGTGACAGATTGTGTGTGGAAAGCACCACATGAGGCAACCATTCTGCAATCCTCCTCGTGTTTACAGAAAACATCCCCCCACAAAAAACAACTCTGAGTTTTTCCAAATATCTTTCCCCTATACTCCCCCCACCCACTTTCCACTGGACAGATTGTTTTTGAGTAGCCCACACGTGATCGTGTTGGTTCTGCGTGTGTTGAAAACAGGAACAGCTTTCCAGCCTCATTGCCACTCAATCAAAACAAGTTCAGCTCATCAAAACATGGTCTCATTTAACTTTCGAAGAAATTTTGGGGGGTGGGGGTTGGACAGTGGGGTAAAGTGGTTGTTGTTGTTTTAGAGCATGTTTTTGTCCTTGTGCTGGAGAGTTGTTTCTCAACACGGGGTGAAAAATGGCATGCAGTTTGTATGGAAGTACAAAGGAAACGAGAAGCGCTGAGTCACTCAGATAGAGTATCAGGAGAAACAATGACTAAGCAATCACTCTCTCGCTTCCAGCGTGGAAGTAAATGGCTGGAAGGTTTCAACCAGGCACTCATTTGTTGTACAGGAAGAAAATGAACATGATGATATCTCAGTATTTATATGGAAATACATCTGCATCATAACATTAAGAATACTGGCATCACACAAAGCACAAATGTTTATACTTTATATTGTTAATACTGCAGCCTTAATGGAATTTAATTATGTGGTTTTTATTCAGTATACAGTTTCTGTATTTTATGTTGTTTATTATTTTTAGTCATTTATTTGTGCTTTGTGTACTGTTTATCTATGTGTTGTGGTTCTGCCTGCTCTGCATACAGTCCAAAAGTATTCTTTCCTAGAAGAATTACATTCAATATTAAATTAAATATTCTGTTTAATGCTGATGGCATTGTTGTGGGGTCCCTGTACCTGTGGGCTCCAAAAGTTATTCCCACTTTACTGCAGTAGTTATATGGCCTTGGCTTTATACAGATGACACTTAGCATTGCAACCAGCAACAAGGTTGAACATTGAACAAAACATTCAAAGCAGATGCCATATGCAACCACCCCCGTAGATCTAAAGACAGTCCAAAAGCAAAGCTGCTATTTTTGCCTGTTATAAAAATAGGCTCTTGCTAAAATCCCTCATACCAGGAGAAAGGCATGTTTTATCGGAACATAAATGCCGGGAATCTAGACAGTACCTCGCCGTCTAGCCGGCAAACCCCGCCGGTTTCCTGCAGAGGCTCCTAGTTGAGACCCTGAAAGTGTCAGACCGCTTTGATGAGTCAAAGTCTACTGGCGACCTGATGTAATGCTGGAGGAATTTACCTCAGCCACCGCTGGCCGCCTGCCCTGCACACTAGACTAAACAACAGAGAAAACAGAGTTAAAACCGGTCTTATATCATCACCTGCTGGTGTAGAATGGTAATGCTATGTAGAATTAAAAATTCAGGCTGGATTTGGGAATGAGGATCCACTAGGAAGCACAAGGAAAGAAATGTGTGAACCTTCAGAACATTACACAAGATGTTCTGACAGGAACAAGCTTTAGCAACAATGGAAATTGCATCTTTATTTTGTAACATCTAAAAACAGTTTAAAATTATGCACTTATTACAATAGGACTTATTGAGGCCAGACATTCAAGAGCAGAAATGATGAATTTGAGCTATGATATGATGTTTTTAAGTCACTTTTTTTAATGGTGGGACTATTAATCTGGATAAACATCTAGTCATGAACTACTGACATGATTCCTGAAAGTGAATTTTTCTCTGTGCAGCTGGTCCGATTCTGGTATTTTTGTTACAAGTTTACAAGAAAGGCTGGATTCAGCCACCTGTGCAAAGAAACCTCAGCTGGTGCAGACTGGTACATTGACAACACAGACTACACAGTAATCGCAATCGTTTTGTGTGTCAAGAACAAAATCCAGGAAAATGTTACGTTAAAATCATGTAGGAGGTGCCACGGAAAGTTTAGTTGGATCACTTTTCTGGAATTCTCTTGGGTTCCCAGCAGTGTCGAGCAAACAGAACAGCCCATAAGCAGAGCTCTTTGTCTCAGCCAATCAAACGGCAAAGCTGCTGCACACGGCCAATCAGAGAATTAATCCCTCACAGCCAATCAGACAGCTGCCTTGACCCCTGATTAGAAAACAGCTCTGGAGAAATATTGAAGGGTTGTAAACACAGTTGCACTTCATGTTTAGCTGTACAAAGTGTTCTGTATGTACATGCAACATTGGATCAATATTGAGTGTGGATGTGTGTTTGTTTGTTTATAAACATGCAGATACAGAAATGTCCCTGGCTCACATTCAAGTTTGACAGTGTGTGTTGCTATTTTCATCACTGAGAAGAATTTGCTGTTTGTTTACATTTGCTTTGGGCACTTTGTAGAGTAAATAACTATGTGGGATATTTAATTTTCATAATGCAGTGGTTTCTTAAACTAGTCTATGTTAAATTAATAAAACACTGTGTGCTCACCAAAATGTTGCAATTCAAACAAACATTCAAACAAAGTGTTTAAACAAATCTACCCACATCTGATTGCTATTCTCTGATATTTTCATCCCTAAACATGGCTTGTGATCCTACTTCAATGCTCAAAGTCTATGGCAGTTTTACTCACTCAAAGTCTACTCATTTTTTCTAGTATACAGGTTAAAAAGTCAGATTGTTTAAACAAGTATTTTCTTGCATTTGTGTTTATATTTATTTTCCATTTAACAATAAACTTAGTAGGCTAAAAACATTTTAGCCTATCCTAAAATGTAACCTGCATCTCAGAGGAATGTTATCCATATGGTGTTTATATGGTGTTGGTTCTGTCATGTTGGCCTTTTTCCATATGTACCCAATGGAAATTCCAAGCTAATGGTGTAAACTATTGCTGTAAACTATTAAAATGCACAATGTTTGGTGATGTCTGAGAGGAGGGGAGCAAACAGGAGGCATAGAGAAGTTTCCTTTATGGAGACAAGGTTATTGTTTTATGGAAAAGAATAGAAGTTCTTTCCAGTCAGGGTGGGGCTTTCCAGAGTGATTTTTAAGCCCAATTGTCAGTTGGACACTGTCCAAACTATTCCTGTCTGCCCGCACATGGAAAAACAATTCGGATCATTGGCAGGCCAAGGTTATTATTGTTAACAGAAACTGTTGTAAGTATAAACTATTATAAGTATAAACTATAAGTTGTTAACTAATCCAGTCTAGACATTAATCTAGCTGGTAATTAAAACATAGAAACATACGTTTAGAAAAGTCAAAACTAAACTACATAATGTGAACTAAAATCTGAAACAAAAAATCAATTAATTTAGTCTTCTAAAGTAAAAAAAACTTTAGCCGGTAAAGAAAGGTTTGCCAATAATTTATTTACATTTTCCAACACATACATAAGGAGTTAGCTTTCATCAGACACGTGTTTACTGTAAATGAGTCTACAAAACTGTAAAATGTTCTCTACAGAACAAATCCATGTTTCAGACTTTTTATATTGTAATATAAACATCAAACACTTTACATACTTCAGCATGTAAAACATTTTAATTACCATGTAAAGGTCTCAGACTGCACGAACGCTTTTCCTAGTTTACAACAAACATAAAAATAAAAAAGTTATGAAGGACCATAAAACTACACGTGTTTCTTAACATGTTCTACTACAGATATAAAGCTTGTACACATATTCCACGCTAAGACCTCCACAAGTCAGGAGAAAGTGTGTATGTGAACAATATATGTAAGGGATGGGATACATACATTTCAATCACATTATATGATCACTAACTCTAGCACCTGCACAATTAGCTCTGGTGCTCCTCAGGGATGTGTGCTCCCCCCGCCATTACTCCCATTACTCTCCCCTTTGTTGACAACACCACAGTAATTAGCCTCATCCTGGATGAGGATGAATCTGCACACAGGTCTGGTTTGGTTCGGCTACAAAATGAGACATAAGATGACTGCAACAGACAGTCTAGATTGCTGGGAAGATTATTGCCTACTCTCCAATACCCGTACTCCTCCAAAGTAAGAAAAAGGGCAGAAAAAAAACATTAAAGACTCTCCACACACCCTACCCACAACCTCTTTGAACTGTTGCCCTCTGGCTGGCGCTTCAGCACACTGCATTAACCCTTGCACAGTTGTATACAGCATCTGTAAATATGTATATTTGGAGCTTGTGTTTGTGTTTAAATGTGCGTCTGGCCTACATGCACATTTATGAGTTTCACCCTGAACACAGGGATAAAGTTCTCAGACAGAGGAACATCATTTCCTTATAGTCACATGACTGCAGGCGTACCACCCCATGAGAAGTAGGCCAGGAGATTACAGACAAATCTGGACGACGCAGGCCACATACACAGCCAATGCAACAGACATGTTTACATTCAATCAAGAGAACATTAAGCAGTACAAATCCATGAAGGATGCCGAGATGTTACGATTACACAGCAGAGCCGCTACTCTGAAAGAGTAACTGCATTTCCAGGCAGCATTAATAAAACATCTGTTTATGTGTTCATCTCAGTTATTCAGAGAAATGAGCTGGAACTTCCATGCACACCACTTACCCACACCAGCACCCTGCATAGCTGCTGTCCTATTGGTCCTTTGTGCATTTAAAAGTAAATGACTAATAATGCTGCAAAGAAAAATAGTTTAAATATGCTGTTTAAAATGCCACACGGCAAGTTCTTAGACATGTTATCTTTGTATGTTAGCTGCATGCATTTTTGCAAAACCTTTATACCAATGTCATCAGTTTTAAATGAATAGTTCACTTTAAAATTTAAATTGTTCCTTAGTAAATATTAGTAGTATTTACTACTAATGTTTTCTGACGAATGTTAATAAATGTCTTCTGGAGCAAAAAAAAAATTAATAATAGAGTGTTTTGTCATGAGAGGACGAATGAGATTTGAAGTTCGTCTGAAAGTCATATGGGATAATTTTCATTTTGCTTTAATAAACTATTCCTTTAATGACTTTAAAAATGCTTAATAACAAATATAATACATTTTTGAATCATGAATATTATAAAGCTTTTTGGGATTGTATCACCTGACATTTGACAAATGTCGAAACATTTCACGTTTTTTGAGTCAACTGTGGTGGGTCTACTGGGGTCCTCTCTGTGACATTTTCTTTTTTAATAATGTTCTGGTTACATAATAGCTTCTTGCAAGTTGACATAGATTTGGTGAGATTTGTTTTTCAAATATTAATAAAGCCCCAAATAAATGAATAATTTTTCAAGTGCCTCAGCTACATAACATAAAATACACCATGTTGACTTTTTTGACAACAAAAACGTAAATACAGAAATTTAAAACATGTTCAATATTATTCACTAACATTAATGGACTTTTTTAATGCATTATTTGTTTGATTATTTTTTACATTTATTTCAATAAACCAACTTTCAAAACACATGCTTATGTACTATGAAACTACAGGTCCGCTTACAGTCGTATTTAATGTTAAAATGTTTAAAAGCCTTTAATTTAAAACAGGTGGTTTTCGGTTTATGCTGTCAAATGTTTTTATTTAGCATTACGCTCTTTTTAAGGGGACCCTCTGCCAGACCCTGATCACATGACATCTGCTCTGCGTCAGAAAGCTCTGGATCAGCACGTACTATAAGAACAAGCTGCTGCTCACAGACTTCACTGTGTCAGTGGTGTACATCTGGATGGCATGTTTTTAAGTCAATGAGAGGAATCGATTTCCAGATGCTTTCTCATAACAAACACTAACATGCAAAGTGCTCATGAAACTCATTGTTCTTCTGTGATATTCAATGTTCAATTCAATGATATTCAAAGAAACAAAGAAGCAGCAGTGATGTACAGCAGCTGGAAAACAATTTTTTTCCTCAAAAAACAGAAAAAACCTGCTTTCAAATGACAATTCCTATTTTGTTTTAGCTATTTCATGGATAATTCATATTCATAATACAAATAATATGATTGTGTACAATCTCATTCATACGTTTTAGTACAACCTGCTTTCCCCCTAGTAATGGTTAGATTTAGAAGTGGGATTAGGGGTGAACTTTGCTTTTTCTAAAATTCATACATTTTTGTTTGAATCACCTTGTAAAATAGTTATAGTTTCCTGTGAGACCAGGTTGCTTAAACGAGATTCCTAAAACTTAAAATCAATTTAAAAAATGAATCTGAAAATTCTGTAATCATTTCGTCCACCCACACCATAATGCACACCAGTAAGAAGTAAAAACCAATGATGTTTGACATTATTGACATCAAACTTACTGTATCAAGACTGTGGTAAGTCTGAAGCTACAGTATGTTGAAGATCTGAAATAAGATTTTTTCTTATTGTGTTTTTTTAGACATTTAAGGAACTTGACACTATAAGCTTTCATTGTATGGATAAGAACAGCGTGAACATTCTGTTAAACATCTCATTTGTTTTTGTAAGCCATTGTAGAACGAAGTAATATAAAATAAAATGGGGGGTTTTGGGGTGAATTTCCTCCATTACACTCATTTGAGAAAAAATAGGGATTAATCTGCTAAATGACTAAATCTCTTTCTCTGCATAAACACTCCTGTACCATAAACAGCTACTGTATCATGTGCTTTAGTATGAGTCATCAAGGCCTGTTACATAAAGCTCAATACAGAGAGCGGGCATGTCTGGACCAAACACAGATCGGCTGCACAGATTGGATGCCGGCAGCAAAAGCGCCGTGTAGAGGCTACTGCAGTGGGAGGCTTATTGTGACAGAGTTTTGCATCATCAAGGCTTTTACAGGAAATAGGATGAGGTGAACATGTCCTTCTCTTCTTCTCACAGTCAGCAGAGCAAATGGACTTCGTCATTTTACTCTGATGTGATTCATCAACTGCAGTCAACAGAAGTGTAGGAAAGTCAGCATGTTCAAATACATCTGCATACAGCAATACAGCCACTAAAAAATTTGATATGCTGAGTTCTGATTGGCTGAGAGTACCACAGGAAATAGACATTGAACTCTTCATTGGTGATCTTCCTAACCTGTGATGTCAAAGACAGTAGTGGGAACAAGTCAATTTCATACTTTAAAAATATTTTAACTAATTGGAATGATTCAAGTAAAACATGCAGTATAACATCCATGCTAGCATGCCAGCATGAACCAAAACAGGTTGTTTTTGACCACGTCAAACGAGTGTTGTTTTGCACAACCATTGAGTACTTTTAACCAAGGAATGTTACAGACATAAACATGGCTCTAAAGAATCATACCAGCTTGTGGAAAATGAGTATCTGGTATCCCCTTAAAAGTGATGTAGCGGTTTTGCTAACTTTCAGACTGGATACTGATTTAATCACACATCTTCCCACTACTGTCTTCATTCCAAAACCTTGTCCTCCAAAGACACGTCAGCCAATCCAAATGGGCAAAATGACTGACGGAAAGTACCTCAAAGTCTTTTGATTGGTTGATCTGCAATTTTCAATATTTATAACAACCTATCCCAGTTTCACTAGCTACACCAGCACTAAACTAGCACTAACCACCGTAGCCTAGCCTGGGTTGTTTATGCTGCTCTAAGCCGCTATTTTTCAGCAAGGAAGATCACGTTCTGCCCTCCGGCTCAAAGTGAACCACAGATTTAATCTATTTACAAAGTGAAAGATCTGCTGTCACTCTGACATAAAGTGTGTGCACAAACACACACATGCACAAGGGTATTCTAGTATTAATTTGTGTTGTCAGAATATTTGTTGACACATTGTAATTACAGAAATTTTGCCACTGATCATTGGTCTTTTATAACCTCTTCAATTAAACAGGTACGGTAGTCTTTTTAAGTAAGGTCTTTAAATGTTAAAAAACTATCTCTGATAGTAAATCTTCTCCTGACAGCAACAATAATTTGATGCACTTTGATAGTTTGATTCACTGGGTGATTTTCATTGTAAGTGTAACACTTTGCTGGTGTGGTCATTGTTTAATGTGCATTTAAAATGTTGTTTATTTTAGAGGAAAGTGCGCTGCCTTGTGGTGATGAAGAAAATAACTCCTCATTTATTGGGATACTTCTTCAACAACATTTATATTAACAGAATTAAGACCTGTGTTTAGCTTTCCAGTCTGCATAATTTTATACATGGATTAATAAAAGGTTAATAAATTAATAAACTGATTGGACAATGTATGTTGCTTGTGGATATGTTGTGAAAAATGAAAGTTTGCCTCATTCTGTCTCAGTATTTTATTATGTACACTTCTACCCCAAAATCCTAGCACACATACTGTAAGCAGCATCCTGATATAATGAAATTAATTTAAGTACAATTGGTCTGAATAAACAAGAGTTTTCAAGTGTAGTAAAGTTTCATCTGTCTGATTTTAAATTGTATATAGAAGTAAATATTCATGATATATGTAGGGGTGACTAGAGCTAGTAGTCACAAGGGAAATTTTACACGATGCATCTGATTAATCTAAATTATTGTTTCTGTATTGTATCCTCCCAATTCTTGTTTCATGTTTGTAATGTTATAGATTTCTAGTTCTAACTTGTGCAAATACTTAACAGCACTGTTTAGCAGTTGAGAAGTGATATTGAAGGATGAGTGATTAGTGATATTGTATCATTATAACGTCACAGCAGGTTCATACTATCCTAATGCAAACAATAATAAAACAATTGAAGAGCTATTTATTCTGCTGGGCTGTAGAAACCACACCTTCTGTCACACGTCCACATCCTGCTCCTCAGGATCTACTCTGTCTCTGCCGGGAGTTTAGAGCTGTGGATATTTGCTGTAATATATTTGCCTTTTTTAATTTTTCATCATCACTAAAATGAATTTCTGTGTAGTAATTGTCTTACTCATTTCCATCCAGAAAGGTAAGATAATGTGCTTACAAAATTCACAATTATTTTAAGTTAACCTGTCTTTAATCTTTAATCTCATTTAAGATGCAAATGTTTTAATTAGAAAAAAGAATAAATGTGATTATTGTTTTAGTATCTGTTACATAAAGTGATAAAACTATTTAACTGTTAACTGTTTCTTGAATTTCTAAAATCCTGGTTGTTCTGAATCTACTGTTTGTAACTCTGTATTTGCCTCTGTATTTAAATTAAGTAAATTAATAAATTATACAGGCAGCTAAAGAGCTATTGTTTCAAATAAAGTCAGGGCGACATTTATCAGGGCGATAAATACAGCAAATGAGATTACATTCAGATATTCCATGAGGGTACAATACACTACCAGTCAAGAGTTTGAGCACACCTAAAATTATCTTTGAGTTATGTGTGAAGATATTTTTATAGAAAAGTTTATGCTGAAATGCTTTAAATATGTTTTGTATATACATTTAAATTGTGCTGATGCATGAATTTATGTTTGAATGAATGAGTACTGTACTGAATAGTGAACAGTGAGCATACATTCAATCTCTTGGAATACTGTTTATAAAGCTTCCCAGCACATAAGAAACATCAACAAGTAAACAACAAGTAAATGCTTCAATGAAACATTACTAGGAACTCAAATTAATCTCCTGAACTATGAAAAAACAATCTCTAAACAATAACATTTCTACAGGTCATTTATTGGACTCTGAAGATGTCTTTCCAACTATGAGTGCCTTTGAAACAACTACAGAAACACAGTACCTGAGCAGTCCAGCAGCTACATCAACTCACCAATCAATGGCTACATCAACTTCAGGCCATTTAACAGCCCAATCAACTGCTGACCAATCAACAGCTAGATCAAGCACTGACCAATCAGAGGCAACTCAAACAACAACTCAAAATATAACAGCCCAAACAACCACTGCCCAATCATCAGCTAGATCAAGCACTGACCAATCAGAGGTTCATTCAACTGTGGACTCTCCAACAACTCAATCAACCACCGACCAATCAACAACTGCTGACCGATCAACTGTCCAATCAACCACTTACAACGCAGGCTCTGAAAATACTCCTCAGTCACAGACAGCATCACAACAGTTCCAAACCAGCACAACTGAACAACCAACACGTATGGCTGTTACAGAGAGCACTCAAATCAGTTCACAATCTACTGTGCAGCCACAAAGGTCCACTGATCTAAACACAAGCAACACAACATCAAACACAGGTACACGATCCAGCAGATTTAAAGAATAAATCAAATATCAAGCAAATCCACACAGTTTCTAGCTGTGCTGGAGTTGTATTTGATATTTTTAGGTTATTTTTTGGCAAATAGATAATATTCCATGTTTAATCTGCATGTTTGCTGATTTATACACCGATATAGTTACATAATATCTCATGTTGTGTGCAGCTCTGGAAGATAAAGGAGAAAAAGGTGTGGCACAAAATCCAGGGCTCATCACTGTCCTGTGTATTTTCTTCATTACACTGGCTATCCTTCTTGTAGTAGTGATAGTGAAGGTGGTTCGAGCCAGAAGACCACAGTTTAAAAGGCTTGATGACGTACCAATGGTGGGACCTATAGTTTCATATATCATAACCACAATCCATATTATATAAGATCATTAGTGAAATTTCACATCTGTCTAAATGATTCTCTTCTTTTATCAGGGCAAGATGAGTGAAGAGGCTCCATTTGCTCGCTACCCTCCAAAATAAGAAGAAACATCAATATTTGTAAAGGTGAAGTATGTAATTTATGTGTCACTTGTGGCATTAAACAGAATTGCAAATGTAACTGTTGTAAAAACAGTTCCAAACTTTTCTCTTGGCTGTGTTCAAAACCATAGAGTCAAAGACCTAACAGACAGCATTCCTGTATGTATTTAAATAATACAAGGATAAGGAAACTGACTTCAGCTCAGCTTCCAGGTAACCATCATTCTGATAATACATAAATTCAATTTTAGACACCAAGCAAATGTTTAATACAGTGTTTACTGCAACAAATATTTCTTAAGAGAAATAAAAAGTTAGGAAAAACTGCTAAGACTTTGACATTTTTGAATTAATTAAAATAAAATATATAATTGCAAAATATGCATATATGTATTCTGACTAGATGAAAGCAACTTATTGGACAGGATGTTGTGTCTTCACAACTTCCTACCTCCAATTTGGGATTTCCGACACAGCCATGTCCTCCATTGTTCGGACTCCCCCACTCATGGTTTTGGATGAGTAAATGTTGTTACGCCCTCTGTCGGGCGCTGAAACAAAGATTCTATTTAGCAATTCTATTTAGTGCTGCTAGAGGCGCAGATATTACACACCTTCCATTTAACATAACAGTAAAGTCTTTGTTTAGTTTTGCCACATAACTATAAAAATGTTTAAAAAAAACAAGTCATCGTGGTTAGAAACTGCCCTCTGATTTTTCTTTCAAATAAAATGCACTTTTTTAGAGTTATGACATGACGTGCAATACGTAGTATTGTAAGTATTTAGGACCTATGCTCACTTTATTTTGGTCCTTATATAAGATTTTGGTACATATATAAGGCTCAATATAATACATCTGGTTTGCCAAGAGCATTTACATGGTAAATATTGGAAAGTGGCTAAAACTGGAGTGTAACATTTCCATCTTAGCCGCCAGATGGCGATCAACAAGAGATTGTGTTGCGTAATAATCTAGGCCCGCTTTTTTCATGTTATTTGACAATTGAAAACGTTTTTGTTAAACAAATTTTATTAAAATTGTCACGATGGATGTATCATTAACTCAAAGTTTATTATGATCAGAATGTATTGTAAATAAACCTTAATTATACAATAAACGTAAAGCATTGTGCACATTAATAATAGCCTATAGGAAAATGTTTCTTGTGATCTGTATTTGTTATTGTGCAAAGATTTAAATACACAAATATGAGCTTTGACAGTGAACAGTTTATTGTCAACGTTTATTTATTTATTTTGCAAGCCTCAAGTTCCTGATAATTGTATAAAGTTTATGGAAAGTTTTTGCTTTTAAAATGTAGCTCAGGTGAAAACTCATGAAGTCGAGAAAATAACCAGAGTGTGCAAAACTGTAATTTAGACAAATATTATTTTGGCTCCAGTAAAGAAGCTAAAATAAGAACATTAGCAGTTTTGTAACTACATAATTTAAAAAAAAGTCTATATATAATAGTTTTATATAAAGTCTATATAGTTTCTCAGTGACAATTAGCTGATAAAACCTCACAATTATAAATGCTAAGAATGATGTTTAAATTACTTTCAAGTATTGTGTGTCAGCATTCTCTCATTGTTTACATCAAGACATTTCCTACCATGTGACAGCAGAGGCGTCATTTGCTATGAAATCAGTGTGTGGTTCAGAGTTTGAAGTCTAAAATCTTTCACCTCAAATAAAAGCTGAAGTATGTTTTAGGTAAGCTAACAGTCACACCTGCTGGACACTCCCCTCCTGCTGCCCGGGAATGCCAAAGACCTTTTCTGCTTTCTTTATGTTTTTTACTGGTGAGTTAATGGACATTTTATTTCCAGTTTTAAGTGAATATTTAGCATCACTTCCAGGCAGAGGGTTTTGGTGTAATATTTAACTGGTTAATAAACCCTTAACTGGTTAAGTGAAAGTTTCACTTTATGTAGTCAAAAATACTTGACTAAATCATAACAAAGGGGTGAAATACTGTATACCTATTGTATGCTTATAAAGATATGGGTTATATGACTTTTTTCTAGATAATTCTAAAAGAAAGTCCCTGTTATTCTTTATTCTTTCATCACGTCTCGCCCCTTGCATAAATTTTCTGCTAAAAAACAGTGTGTGTGAATGTTTGTTTAAATAAATTTAAGTGAAGTTTACAGGAAAAACTTTATGTCTGTTGCTTCAGCCTTCGTTTAATAGTTGCTTTGTGTTAACACTGATCTGAGCCCCATAAACCTATAGGAGTCAAACAATAATATTCTATTGATTTTGTTAATATAGAATAATTTTCTATTCTTCATTGTTTTTTAAATATAAATGTATCTGTGAATATCTGCAGATTGCAATATATTATAATACACATAATTATGTGATACATACATGATACAGTGTATATGTATAATAAAGGAAGCTGTATTCAGTCAAATTGCTCACATAGGAGTGACGTCGTTATCAAAACGACACTGAAGAATTTGACCTCACACTACAATGAGCTCATGTAATATACAGGCACAAAGTGCAGGAAAATATGAGTCATAAACATTAGCCAAGACAAAGATGTGTATGTTAATAACAATGAAGTTTATAATACTTGGAAAAAGAAAGAAACATGTTTGCTTTTTAAATCATGTCAATGGCAGTTTCATTGTTGGCACAGGAAACTGCAGAACTAAATGATTTTTAATCTGCCATCTTTGTTTTATGCTGATTTTTTTGAGCCAATCACATGAGCCATAAATGCCATGTGACTAATCACAAAAATGACATCACAAAAATGCTGATTAACTGTTTACTAGCCAAAACACGGAAAACACATCCATAAATGTGTGAAATTTTAAAATTTTATTTATTGTAAATATCAAATATTTAATACATTTATTTGAAAATGTATTCCGTTTACTATACAGCTAGTTTTATATGACAATGGAGAAAGATGCATTTTGCAGGCAGATCTGCAAGCAGGAAATAGCTACAGTAAGCCATGCTAACCAGACAAACACTGACATCTTTAAATAATAAATATTGGAGGAATGGTAATTAATGCCTATATGAATCCAATCCAATGTAGGATTGTACATAAACTGTTTTAGTTAATATTTTAGTGTTGGTGATTATGTTTTTTGCTAAGATGTTGTTTTTATGGAAGAGATTATGTTGAAATGTTTATTACATTTGACTTTCACATCTCTACATTGACTGTGATTTGTGCTTGCTTTGCCAAAACTTACCGCTTCAATGTTGCTGTTGACCTGAAAACTCCCAGTTTTTAAAATGTTTTTTTTGAGAGATTAATGTGGCCTTGTTAAGGTGTTCAGGGTGTTGCTGGATGGTTACTAAGGTGTTGTTTGGAGTGGTCGCTAAGTTGCTAGGCAAGGTGTCCCAAATGTGGCAGAATGAATTGGAGGCCATTAGTCATTAGTAGTCTTGTGTTTTAGTTGAATTTCAACACTTGACAGAAACGCATTTCAGATAACTGCTTGCATGAATATGCATTATTGAGTGACGCATGGATCCACCCATTGTACACATGCAGTTGTTGATTACAGAGTCTTGACGTCACACACACTATCATATAAGACTTTATCATCAGTCCAGCTTTACAACATTTTATTGCCTTTTTGTTTGGTCACCAGTCTTTCACTATATTAACTGGTTATAAAGGGACAAATGTCTCAGCTATAAAGATTATCTCTTGCTACTCTGTTTGAGTAGCAATTAGTTGTAATTTAAAAGCATTATAACATTTCTGAGTATCTTCCATTCATATGTTTAGTGTACACTGCTCCTAAATTTGGGAAAATTCAAAAATCTGTGTACCCAAAACAAAATATTATAGATATGTGTTGCACAATCATTAGTTTTTTCCTATTTTTGTCCAATCAGATGCTCTCTAGAATGGGTATGCCCCTCCCCCTAGCATTACCTTCCATTGTAAAAAATAGCATACAGCAAATTGTAGTTCATAGCTTTGACGTAAACTAAAGACTTAATTTGTGGTTTTTGGACTGAATTGTGTCATCAGTCTTTCACTTTCTGTTGTGGCCCAGCACAAAGTCATGACTGATGATTGGCCTTAGGCAAACATGTTCTTTCAAAGGAAAGATTTGCTGCCATCAGAAAAGCAGCCTGGGGTTCAGAATTATGATGCAATGGAGCAAAGTCTATTATTAAAGGAATAGTTCAACCAAAAAATACTAATTCTTTCTAACCCTCAAGTCACTACAAAGCACATTTGACTTTTATTCTTTTGTGGAACAAAAAGGGGTATTACAGAATATTTTCCTAAATGGAGATTGAAGCTGTCAAGCCTCAAAAATGAACTAAAATAAAAAAACTAAATAAAAGAATAATAAAAGTATCATACAATGTCATATAATGGCTTTCTGTGGAGAACAGACAGAAATTTAAATTCCATTCCAACTCCCAAATCACCTTCATTTCAAATATTAAAGCCGCTATTATAGATTATAACACTCTGGATATTCTGCAGTTTTCTTATTTTTTTGAAGAACACGAACACGAGCATGACTAAATAAAGAAAGAGATTTTTCATTTTGAGTGAACTATATCTTTAAATTAATAATAATAATGAATGGACCCTTAACCACTTTAATGGCTCAAATCAGCAATTTCATCAGGTCTAAGATGTGATTGGTTAATTAAGACATGATTACGTTATGACATCAGAGATTTTAGTTCCCCAGAAAGGATGAATGCAATGAATGCTTGATCTCCTGTCATCATTTTTACATTCTGGCCCCTTTAAATATTAGCCCAAAACTAGAGATTTAATGAAAGTGATTTATTATAAACTGATCTGTCTCAGATCAGATCAGAACATGATGGCTCAGATCGGACCTGTGATGTGACAGCAGATCTGTTTGTCATCTGCCATATTTTAGTCACTGTCTCACTGAGGCATTTTGCCATCTGAACGTCTTTCGTGTGCTGGTGCTGAAAAGCCACCTGCTGTGTTTGAAATTCATCCCCCATTGCATTGGCCATTCAGACTGATTAAAATTGTTCATTTTTGAGCAACATGAAACAAAGAAACAAAAACCTAGTTTGATGATTCTTTTTGGCCTTTTGGTTGACACCAATATCAACCATGCGTTCTTGATATTGATGTGTGCGTCACACATCAAAGAACAAACCTGTTTACAACATCTAACACACACACGTCTAAGACAGGCTTGAAAATACTGGTAAATAATTAGCGTTTAATAATTAGCAGGTTGCAGAATTGGGGGTATTCCAAGGAGATATAAGTGGAGCACAGATAACATAGACCTACACATGCTTACTGAGTTCATAGTTATAAATCAACCATTACATACTTAACCCCTGCATTCCTGTCTTTATCTTTATTTCCCACAAATGAAAGCAAAAAGCAACTCCCACCCTGCCAAAAAATAACTAATAACTAAATCTTACAATAAACCCAACATTTCATCCTTCTCTTAAAATATCTTACTTTCCTCCCTTAAAGTCTTTCAAACGCATCACGCTTAGCATAAAAACACATTTTCACAAGACCACAAAATCAAGACTGCAACCCACTTGATTTAGAAGACCTGGATAGTTTGAGTTTTATACTTTTTCTGTATATTTATATGGGAAAAGCAGGTTAAAAATTCACTCTGCCAAACAGAAAAGAAAACATCATACTAGTTTGGAATGATAACATGATACTGTAAAATATATTTTCAATAAATGCATTTTACAGTTGCTGTTTGCACTATATTTGTTTGTTTTGTTATTCCAGAATCCAAGTCAAGCCTAGGCTTATACAAATTATACAGAGTGAGACATTTGTGTCGATTTGCTTGATTGTAAAACAGCAAACATAACATATACAATCACTCCCACAAACCTCATAAACATAAACAGTCATATTCCATTTCCTAAAGATATGATTGTAAGTGTGGATGAGCTGTAAGCAGTAAACACATGCATAGACACTCTGAATTAACGCTTAAAGAGGATCACACTATTTACAAAGGTGTAAATAAAGTGGATCTGTCACTGCATAATCACAGAGGTGAAAAACAGAGATCTGAATAAAACAGAGAGAATGGTAAAGGAACTGAAGAACAGGGTTTGTTTATTGTTTTGCACTTAGTATGTAAAACTCGGTAAGACTTTGCTAGAGATAAGTCATAAATTATGTTTTTAGTTCATCAAGGACTGTCATGAGAAATAATGATCCATAATCAGTCTCTGATTTAAAAATATTAATCGCTGCATTTTCTTAAACTGTGCTTGCGCTATTTTTTAAATGATTCCTAAGACAGGAAAAAAACATGACCCACAAATTTACCTGCCATTAGTTAAACTCAAAGATAACACCTTTCCACTAGAAAAAAGGAAAAGTTTATATTTTTGTTTATATTTTATTAAAATTGATTGATATTATATCACAAACAACACCTGCCCTGAGAACTAAACAGAAATATAAATATGTGTAGCTATGCTACTTTTCACTATTTAACTTTTTAATTTCAACTACTATTTTACTAAATAATTTACTAAATAGTGTCACATTCTTTTATATGTCAAAGATCACCCTTATTGTGAAGACACTGGTATTTTTAGGTAAGTCATTTAGCAGCTAGTAGCGACAGAAGAAAACTGGTCACGTGTGCAAAATATGATTAGCTTGTCAACACCAGAAACTTTCAGCCCTGTCAAGCTGTCAAGCCCTGAATTTATATACAGTATATATTTAAATAGATGACAGTCTGAAACCAATTCATTCTCCTCTCAATTTATTCTTAAGAGAATGCTAGTTTTGGCACTAGTAAGTTAAATTGTTAAATTATAACTAGTTAAACTGTTAATTGTAATCATTGAAAATAATAATTATTTAACATGACAGATAAACTTTTTTGCAACTAATTGTGTTAACATATTTTGTTTAAATGGAAGAAGTAACACCAGAAATTTGGACCAGAAGTTGCATCAGAAATAGGTAGATGTCTGGTACATAAATGTTTTATTTGTGCAGTTATGTAACTTGTTTTTCTAGTACTTAACCATCAGTGAAATTAAATTTCAGATTAAAGTTTATTAAAACAAGACTGTGAGCAGACTTGAAAACATGATGTTCTGATATTTTGTACTTAATTTTATTTTGCAGGGAAAACCACCACAGATAATGAACCACTTAAAATACTTGATATAATCTACTGTATAGTTAACTCATACTAACAAACAAAATACCGTAAACAAATGTATCTTAAAGGAAAAGTAAATTCAAAAATAAATGTTCTTTTTTACTTACTCTTATGTAATTTTTTTTTTTCATTTCTCAAGGAATCTTGACGCTCTTTTCCAAACAACAATTGTCTGGAATAATCATGTCCGTTAAGCTCCAAAAAGCACAAAAACAGAACTGTCTGTTCTTCACATTTCCTTTTTATGATTTGTCAGATGTGATCACTGTCATTGTATGGAAAAGAGCTTCATTAAGATCCTTCAAAAATTCTCCTTTTGTGTTCCATGTAAAAAATATCTGCGCATGAGTCTGTAGTCACTGCGTGAGTGACAAGGTATTTATTTTAGGATGAATGATTCCTTAAATGAAGAGTTTAATTTAGTGTGCATGAATAATTTACTCATTGCTGATTGAGTGCCTCTGTTCGGCTGTATTATCTTTGTGGTGTGATTCATATTGTCGTGATAGATCCTGCAGCATTTCTACAGGCATTTAATGAAGAAACATTTTGCTGCTACCCTTAGGGCAAGACACACACGTCACACACGCTAAAAAGACAGAATCTCAGTATTTCACCTGGATGTAACATGCTAACGTGTTGGAAATGCGTCACTGTTCTGCGTGTGCTGTAAAGCATGTCTATCTGTGGTGTATTTTCGGGCAGATGGGCAACAGCAGTTGGTCGTGTACATGTGCTGACAGGGTGTTTTCAGGAGGACAACCTTCTCATTTCAGGACACGAGCCTTTAATATCAACAGCCAATCAACGCTAACTCCACACTAAAATAATAAGCATGATCTTTCATTTTAGGCTGTGTTGTAATATTGTGGTTCAAGAGTTTTCCTGAAGTTTTGAGACTGAGTCATTGTAGCTACAAGAGATTCACAGCTTACATGAAGCAATTAGCACACCAAACCCACAGTTTGTGTGCTGACGTCCTACAGCGTCCTGCTCTTCATATTAGTCACCGCTGTGGCTCCTTACTGTTTGTCAAACTGTGTGACAGATTCACAGAGGAAAGCTGATTCCAGCAGCGGACAGCTGAACTAAAGCATTAGTGAAGAAGCTATTGAATCGATTTCACAGTTTGTTTGTACTCTCTATGCTAAACTTGCTAATCAATGACGCCTTGATCTTTTTAACAGGACGATCCTGCTGTCCACTCTGAGGGCCTCTGGGATATCGTGTTGTTTACTTGTCTAAAGTGAGCTGAACGATCAAGTGTTTTTCACACTATTATAATGGTCTCACACCTCACACAACGTGATCCAAACACACATTAAAAACATCTGTTGTGAGTTTATTTGTAGTGGCTTTCAGAATGAATCGTATGTGACTTTAACATATTATATAGCGCTTAAAAAGAAGCTTAAATTTTCTTGTTGCTCATATAAATATTTACCAGAGATTTGACAAAAAACTCCTAACCCCTTTTGCCTCACACATTATAAAACAGGTGAGAAAAGCCCACAGGCTTGCAAACCCAGGACAGATCTAGAAATAAGAAATAAGCTTTATCAAAGCTTGGGGCTGGGTTAATTTGACTTAGGCCAGTACGCAACTACCCAGCAACACCCTAGTAATGATACAGGGACATGCATAAACCACCCAAAGCATATTAGCAACTGGAAAGCATTGCAATGACAACCTCCATAATACTGCAGCACTGTGGCGGCAAGTTTTACATGGCCAAGTAACACTCTAGTTGTATACCATATCTTTGTATACATACCATATATAGATTTATAGTTGTGACATCATTATAAGCTGAAAACAAGTGCTTTTTGATTATTTTTGTGGCAGTGTTCTTATGGATTATTAAAAGCATCGTTAAGATGTGGTTCTGAGGAGCTGTGTTTCTGAAGTGCTGTGGTTCTGAATTTTTGAGATGCAGAGATGGAAAATGCGGTATGTTTATTTATCTTTATGAAAGTGTTGCTTTAAAGGTGAAGTATGTAAATGGATGGTCATTGGGTGTTATATAGTTGTATAATTTTTTGTTTTAAGAATTTTATTTAATTCTTATTAAAACTTTAGAATTCTGACTAGCTCAACCCAGCTAAATTGATTCAGCCAGTGGCAGGGGTTTGGGGCGGGGATATCTGTTTGTTCGACCAATGGTAGATAGGAAGATTGTTTGGGAAAAAAAAGTATTTTTTAAATTTGGTGATACTAGAGGCACAGAAATTACATACTTCACTATTAAATTCTATGTTCTATAAAGAAATTTAATATTTTAATCCCATCCTGCCTTCGTATACTGTCAAAGCTAAACTGCTATTGATAGCCTCTCTGAACTTGCCAAGCTTACATTTAACACCATTTTACTTACTTGACCCATAACTATTGAATTCTTCACTCAGAGAAGGTTGTCCCTCGCCGCCAACACAACGGACCCTCTCCCCAAGTCCAGCTATGCCATACGTCGCAGGTTCTCCGGGCCAGTCCTACTTCCACCTTTGGCCCGCAGACACTCTTCCCTGGATGCCAAGAAGTTACAGCACTTTGAGGCTCTGTTTAAATCAGCACTGGACAGTGTTGATACTGAGAAGGCAATAAAGTGAGTACCACCACACAGAACATTCCCTGCCAAATAGATTTAGGGCTCTGATTGAAGTGTGCGACATCATATCAGATATCTGACTCTTCACTGGACCTCTGTTGATAAAAGCACATCAAGCATCACCTCTCACCAGTGTCAGAATCAGAGACAGATTGACTCTGGACAGAGTCGGGCACAGAGTGTGCGGTTACTGACACACTGTGCAAAATGTGAGTCAGTTCAATAACTAATGTTTTGATGTATGAGCTAACATGGTGAACAGAGAGTGTTTGTGTTACCCATCATCCGGAAGGTACAAGGTTCAGAATTAAATGGATCTGGAGAGGCAAATGATGGAAAGGTCATGGAGATTTGAGCAGAGGGTGAGCTCCCAGGTGCTTTCTTTCAATCCTGTGTTTACTGAGCTGGTTAAAGAGCACAATGACTCTGAACATGAGATCATATTACAACAGAAACAGAAGTGGTCACCTTGCACCTACTTAATTTAACACATACAGCATACAAAAACATACAGAAAAGGCATGTTCTGTTTTATTATTAGGTGAGCATTAAAAAAAACACTATTATTATTATTGTTATTATTATTAATATTAACATTTGAATACATCTCCATGGGCAATGAAAATAGGGCTACAGAAGTGCTTCTGTACACATGGGACATGGAATACAATAAAAAAGATATATAGTGTAACCACAGAGTGCAATAGTTACAGAACAGCAAAATAAACAATTATACATCCAGTTATGTTAGGCAGAACATCTAAAATTACCAAAAGGAAACAGTGTAAAGACTTTTTTATTATCTACTTGTACCAACTGTTTCATCAGATCTTAAACTTGTTCGTTTAATTGTTTATGTACCTCGGTTTAACTGTTTAAGGTGGGAGTGTGAGATACCTGGTGATGTAATGCAAACCCGGCGTCACCCCATCGCGTCGCTCGGCTGGGTCTTTATATCCGCCTTACAGCACACACTCCCACTTCAGACGGATCCAAGCCGCATGTTACGCGACGCTGGTTGTTTTGTCTTTCTGTTGACCATCAGATCTCCAGTTTTCTCAGACAGTGCTTAAAATCACTCCGGCTTGTGTAACTTCGCACAAATAGCTTTGATTCTCCAAAGACGCTCCAGTATGTTAACTTCAGTGCACCAGGCGAGCGCGCTCGTTTCAGCACCGGTGACCGATGGACAGTTCTTCGGACATTGAGGAATTATACGAGACAAACGTAAACCCTTAAACACTCGGAGGACACAAGACAGAGTTCAACTTTTGTAGCGATGGAGTGCTCAGCGTTGAGCAGGGAGGGCGCAGGTCTGGCCAAACCACCCAAGCATTTGTGGAGGCAACCCCGAACCCACATCCGAATCAAACAGCGGTATCACTCCGACACCGAGAGGTACCTGTGCTGTAACAGAGCCATGGAGAACCACCGACCGGGTCTTAAAAAACCACGAATGTCCTGGCCGTCTTCTTTTCATAAACGGTAAATCTTTCAATAAGTGTCAGTTTTTAATACATGCAAACGAAGAGAACCGGGGCTAGTTGTCACATGTCAATACCAAAAGTCCAGTTGCACAAATGTTAGGTTTTCTTTTTCCAAATTACACTGTAGTACATCAAGGTATTTTTTGAGTTTTAGCCTTCAAACTAAAATTGGCCTGCACTATTTTATAATACCTGTGGGTAAACAAGTGACTGCTATATAATCTCACTGGTATACATTAAGGCAATGTTGAACTATATAAAGAAGGCAGCATTTAACTGAAAAGTATTTCACATCTATTTCAAGGTCAGGCTGGGGGAGGTGTTTTATATGCTGTAATTGTGTATGGCTCTCTGATTATTATTTTTTTCTTTCTTTTTTTTGGCAAAACCTATTAAATATTTTCTGCATGTTCTTTTAATTTTCATTGTTGGCCAAAAGTGAAAGCCAAAATGTTAGGCTTCTATGCTTTGTGGAGACTTTTCCAATACATAAAGACTTTTATACTTCTTTCTGCATCTCTTATCTGCATTTCTGCATTCATGTGTTAAATAATCAATTTTCCTTAGTGGTCCCCACAAAGTAGGTATGTATGACTTTTACATATGACTTTTGTGTATGACTTGTGGGGACATTTGGTCCCCATAATGCTAGAAAAACAAGAACACACACACACACAAACAATGCATTTCATTAAAAACCCTGTTGGACTGAGGCATTTTCACCAGTCACCCACACATTGCTTTCTTAAAACGAGAGCACAAGTTATGCACAATGTGGCCATGAGATGTAGTATTAAAAATAGCTGATGGTAAAGCAGTGTATGGCCCATGAGCACTGATTGTTTGGCATTGAGGTTTGAATAGCGCTGAATCACAAATAGTCATAGGTAGGTGTACTAAGGTGACTCATAACTCTTTGACTTCTTTTTGTTTATTTTAACACTCTTGCTTTTCTGTATAATAATACTATTGTGTTTGAGAACCCTATTCCATTCATTCATCACATTACTCCTACCTGTTCATGCATGGATCTGTGTGTGTCATCAAAACACAAACAGATTTCCCATATCCAATACCAGCCTGTAGGGCACTTGGACAACATTTTAAAGATCTGCAAATCAAATAAGACAGCACCTCATAGTCTTTACATTACAAAGTAATACCCAAGAGAATTAAATTACATGATTTCTTGACTTCTTATCCACCATGGGGTGTTCTGGACTGATTAACATTATGACCTCTGGGATTTCTTAGTTAATTTAGGTGTATGTGTTATTATCTGTTATTTGAGAGAAGAAGGATTTAATGATTTTTATGTTTCTCTGTAATTGCATCGGGAAATCAACATTTGTTTGGTTCTGTGAACAGCTGTCTACGCTTTCAAAGACTTCCTTCCATAATTCAGCCAAGTTTCAAAAAAGAGGAATGAAAAAATATAGCTGCAAGCAGCAATTACAGGCCCAAGCACATGAATGGCACATTGTGAAGATGAGCAGATAGGTTCAGTCATTGCATCCCAGTGATGAATTCATGAAAAGTAGCTCCAAGGCTATGAATATATTTACAGCTTTATGACTTTCAGCCCTTCATTCAGATTTATGCAGTTTGACATCGATATGTAGAAAGTTATTGGAGAAGGGTATGTTGTTTTCATCCAGTAAGTGATTTTTTGTAAAGATTTTGTAAAGATTTTACAAACATTAGAGAAATGTGGGAAAATGTTCTTATTGAAATTTGAAAAGTGTTTAAGAAACTTACTTCAAAACTGACACCAGAAATATTGAGACCTTCTCAAAGCTGTGGATAAAATTTCACAAGATTTTACCATTTGGTTCTGGTGTGCTATAACTAATACACAACCAGTGCCAGTGTACCTTTATTGCTTGCGCCCCCTACAGTTATGTGACCTAGCTTGTTATTGCAACATGCAACATGTCAACAAATCTTGAGGAAAAACTCACGCCCACCCCAAACAGATAAAAAACTTTTTTTATTAGAGTTTTTTTTATAGATCACTGATCATTTTAAGCATGTTTGTCAATGCTGCTATTAATTTTCTTTTTAGGTGTAAAATTGTTTGCAAAGGAAAATTTGTTATAGGACTGTAAAAAAGTTGGGATCCAGTGATCTAATTTTAAATAGGTCTGTGGGTTTCTGTGCCTCTGCGTCTGTTTTATCACAGACTGAGTTTTTTCCAGCCTGTAGTGCGGCTGTGTTGGATTATCCAGGGAACGCACTGCTGTTCTCCAGACATCTGTGGAAGCAGCAGTCATTTACACTTTAAAATTATAATATGGTGGTGTCAGCTGGCTAATGATGTGGATGTGTTTAAAGATATATTTTTATTGCTTTTAATGCACAGGTAGTTTAACCAAGTCAAATGTGATTATAAATAAATGCGCTGTGTATTAAAACCTACTGAACTCCCTATATAGGCATTTTAAGACACAATTCTAAGGTAAAGGTTGTTTCAGAAGGTGGGTAGCATAATTATAGCCAAATTCTATAAGGCTGCCTTTACAGAGGATGCAATCCCACAATGCACTGCTCACTGAAAATGTCTATTTTATTCAATACTTAAACATAATGCTAAAATAGGTCAGTCAATATCGATTGTTTTACCGATATTTGTGCATTTATGGTTACTTGGTTTGAATGGCACACTTACCAGCAAAGTATGAGGTTTCATCCTAGTTAGAATTCTGTGCAGAAGGCAGCTGTGAACTGAGCTTGATTCAGTTCTAATTTTCCTGGATCTGGAACCCTAAAATTGAGGGCAAGTGTTGGGAGCCTGTAGGCAGGTTGATTTTTGCAAAATAAAAAACATCCTCCACACAACTGAGGAGAGCCCTTTCAACTATTAATATCTAATAATCCTGAAATTATTACAAATCCATTGCTTCAGATTATTCTTCTGTTTTTATAATTATCTTGTTAAAGTAAATCTGTGCTCACTGGTTGGTCACGTCCTTTTTATTTCCAGGCAGAAATGATTGGTCATTTTTATCACCAAACTGCTGATGATATTTTCCTGACAGTGTATGCAATTATATTAAGCCATACTTAATTTCTTTCTGCTTCTGTTGCCCTTCATATTACTCAATGATTTCAGTTCTAATAAAGCAGAACGTGTGACAGTGACGTGTTCTCACGCACGTGCAATATTCATATTTTTATCTACTGTGGCAGGGCAATACAATCCACAGTCTGGTCAAAGTGGATGGCGTACATTTTGCTTCAAAGCCCTTCCATTTTGCTGTCAGGATGTCATTCTGAGGTTTTGCCCTCTGGGGCACGATACAGAATAGGTCAGAAGAGAAAATTGCCTCCTTATGCGGATCTGAGCATGTTTTAACACGTCACTCCTGGAACACTGAAAAACTTTAAAAGCACACTGTCTGCTTCTGACTACAGTAAAAGTATATAAATGTAGAGTAGTAAAGTAGATAAAATGAGTCAGATAAGTGTGACTCTGATGTCACCTGTCTAAAGGACATCTAAAAAGACTAAAGAGAGACTTTTGTGAGCAACACAAAACATCTTTGAATGTCGTCTGCCCCGCTGAGACAGGACCATTTTGTTCCCTTAACTAGAGATTTCCAGCCAGACCATACTGTTCTTTTGAGAACACGACTGTACCGTATAGCACAATTTCTGATACATAACCCATCCCTGAGATATTGTTATGCTAGTGGAGAAACTAGGTATGAAAATCACTGGAGATTGTCTCATTTGCAATCTCAAATCTGCTGGCGATATATCTTATGAATGCTTAAACAGTCTGTGTAGCTTGCTGTGTAACTGCAGAAATGCATTTATCTGTCAATGGCTGAATATCAGTCATTGTCTGTCTGACTGCAGTGTATACGTGAGACCCTGTAAGAACCGACCTGGCTGTATTTCTTCTGTCTGTGTCTTTGTGTTATAGAAACCGAGAAGCTTTGTTAAATTATATACATGTTCGAACAGACAGAGTTTGCTGTGTGGCATGTCTCTGATGTTTTTCATTATTTCTAGGATAAACCCCTGAATATAGCTTATATATATATATATTTCAACAGTTTATATAACATATATATCAGGCAAACCCCTAATCTTGTCGTTTCTCTCCCCACACTATTTGACATTGTGACATTGTGGCATAATAACTTCAGTGCAATTCAGTTCATTACCAGTAAAATCAAGCCCCACCCCCCATTTGTTTTTTATTATAACAGAAGTAAAATGGCTTGTGGAAAGCATTTCATGTTGCTCGACGGCATATTTGATCTCAAGTGCTTTGTTTTAGCTGTTGAAATGTTTTATCTGCTGATAAAACAGTAGCAAAATGTTAAAGTTAATAAAAGGATACTTCAAATCCTCTCGCCAGAGCAGCTGAAGTTTTTTTGTGTCTCATGTCGGTGTGTTATGTGTTCTGTATGAAGGTTTTCTGTGATTAGCTCTGTCTTCCCATTTTTATATGAGCTCAGGTTTGCCCTTTTATTTCTGAGAATCTGGGTGGGGGAAGGAACATTTGGATGGATTTGGAGACGTCTGCCATGTAAAATCACACACAGCATGTATAAACGCTAACACACACACACACACACTGGAACACCTAAAATCTCCTCCTGTCATATTCATCAGCCTTATTTAAAAAAAATGACCCAGATCTGATTTAAAGGAGGTGTGGTTTAAATGGCTGGTATTTGATTGCTCAGTTTTGTCAAGAGGGCAAATAATTCTGTTGGTGAAATCACATTATACACAAATCCAAATTGTGGGCGTGAATTGTTTAAAGCGTGTTCTAATTGGTTACGGATGTTTCCGGGGATATAAACCAAGCATTTGCCACCTGTCTCCGGAACCCAAACACGGCTTACAGCCTCTGATCTCGCCCTCTGCCTGCCACATGGTGCCTCATCTGTGAAATGAAACTCATTTCTCATTTGGGGAGAGATAAAACGTTCGCTTGGAAGGCTGTTGCCACACGCCGCTCTCTGAGTCTACAAGCCACAAGGAGGGTGATGACCAACTCATGTCACGACCGAATCTCTGAACACCGTCTGGTCACTGAGGCCAGTTCACCTGACCCGACAACACGGCTACATTATTAAACCATTAATTCCATCCGTATTTCCTCCCTCCCCTCACAGACACTTACACTCAGCAGCAATATTCTTACTGCTGGTGCCCACCTGAACATTTTGCGTACCCCGTGGATTTCTTCAAAGCTTTGATCTGTCTTTGTTCACCAGATCTTAACAGTGGTCTTTGGAGCCCTGCTGCCTTCTGGCCATATGTGTCTCTATTTTAAAGTCTCATAATTGCATCTCTGTGATGGAACTGCTATTTTGCAGCTCCTAGACTCTCTATAGAAGCACCTGCTATCGCAGTACTTTTATAAGAGACCACACTGCAATCCCACAATGCCTTGATTCAGAATGCGGTATGCTGAGGTTCTACAGCATGTTAGAGTTTGTGAAGGTTAGAATGTTTTTGTGAATACAAGCAGAGTTTGTTTGCATTAATAATTATTATTATATGTACTGTTTAGGGCAAACAGAACTATGTTTAAATAAGCGCTCATGCCAGATGCTGAACTGAAGTCTTATCGGTTGTTAGTGATGCTCGCTAAGGCATCACTATTAGTAGTCATTATATAAGCATCATTATATAACTATATACGTTTTGGCATATAACTTATCTTGCACTTTGTCACAGAAATCAATTAAACCATGTGGCTTGTTGAGAAGAGGGGTGTTCACATTTTAAGCAATCATACTGATAAGGGGAAAATAAATCCTGTAGACTTACTGAAGGAGGGGCCTGATTCTGTTCTCAAAAAAATCATCAATATGTTGATTATATCTTTAAGACATCATCAAGTGTTTTAATGATGCTGGAACTATTTTTGTGACAATTAAACCAGAACATTTTAGCATCCACTAAGCATCTCACTAACATGATGGCATGAGTTTTATATGGGCAAGAACCACTGCATTTATTCAGTAATGTGCACATCTAGTTTCGAAGATATTTTTCTTATACATGGCAATGTAAATCACTAATTACCGAAACTGCCTTTCAACACAAGCAAGACTCAGTGCTTTTCACAATAGCTCAGTGGTGATTAGTGATTGGTCAATACCTGTCCAGTGTCTGGAAGCTCCACAGATACAGCAGATGAAACTGTGAAGTTAAATTTTTATTTAGAAATGAACCTATTTGCTTATCTACAAAAACAAATAAATAAAACCATATGTATCTTTTCCCTCACTGTGCAAAGTCTCCTCTAACCAAGAGGTGTTAGCAGAGAGACACGATTTTAGGTCTTTCTCTCAATTATAGAATGTGTTTGTGTGGTCTGTCTAATGAGTAGAAACTCTCCATGTTTCAATTCGCTCTGCCATATGTTGTGTATGTCTCTGTGATTTTTAACAGCATTTTTCTGGTTTACACACACACACACACACACACACACAAAGACGCCTACTGTGTGTTTGATCTCAGGCGTGCAGGTGATGCTGAACATTTTGTGATGTTGATTATATTCCAAAATCATGCCATTGCTCACAGATCTGTCATATCAAACATTACATAAATTAACGTTAGTCTTAATAATGTAATTGGATATATTGATATCAGATCATGCTATCATATTTTGTGACTATTTTTGTCTTAAGCCATAATACAATTTAATAAGACATCATTACATGCTGTGGGTCTGTGCATGCATTATTTGCTCTCATCACCAGAGGGCAGCGTTTTTAACAACATTGTCTTGATCTAGATCAACGCTACAACTGGGGGTAAATTATAATTTGGCACGCTTTTAATTTCATTCTTACCAATCACTGAGGCTGTTTTGATCAGAGTCTGTAACTTCCTGTGTTGTTTTCTTCACCGCAGGTTGTCAGATCAGCCGCAGGTGAGGAAACATTTGCAGTAATGCAGATGACGAATTAATGCATGTGGAATTGCGCTACATCTTCTGATATCTGGCTGCTAATTGAAATGATGTTAAAAGCTTTTATGGCATGTGCTTAGTTAGGGTCAACACATCATCAGTAACACACTGGGACAAAATCCAGATTCATCGATGGGGGATGGGACCAACTCATCTTGCCTCACGACGATAGCAGATGGCCTGACAGTGCTAAACAAATGGTCCGGCCACAGATCTGATGATAGCAGCAATGTCCACCTGTTCCGCCAGCACAAACGATCATCTCTTCATTTCACAGAAAAACAGCAGAGCAAGAAAAAGTATAAAATATCTAAATAGAAACACTCACAGGTTTCTTTAGCAGAGGCGAGATAGCAGCATTTGTGACTGGCTCTTAGCGCATGCATTTATTGTCAGAATGTCTGAATTGAATGCAGGGCAGAAAGAAACGTGTTTCTACGGTGATGGCCTTCAGGTGAATGTTCTCAGGCAGGATATTGCTGGAAAACTCCTTTGTTTCATTCTGTCAGGATACTGGATGCTTGTCTGTGGTCTGAAGCAGCATACTGCTATATAATTGCTATGGGTAGTTTCTGACCAAAGCCCAAAGAATTCCACTTTAAGACTATGATGTTCTGGTATCTATTGTGGCTTGTGTTTAAACAGTTTCGTCCACCTGTTTAATCATCCACAAGGCCAAAAATTGGAAGTCCAGTTGGTCAAAACAGGAACATTATGCTTCTCTTCATTCTGCCACATGGCTTGTAATATAATTTATTATGTTCATAGAATAATGGAGGACAGGACAAGTTATGCGCCAAAGTTTATTACTTAATTGTAGGATGTGGTTTAAATTTTGCTGAATTGAGAGTTGCTTTGGTAGTGAAATTGAAGAGAAAACAGTGTACAGATGGTGCTGTACTAATATGTTGTTTAAGAACAGCTGTTGTGAAGATGATGATGATGAAGATGATTATAATGAGGGAGAGATCAGGATTATTTTGAAGTGTGTACAAACCATCTCACTGTTCCATTAGAAAAACAGCTGAAAATGATTTTAGTTCGTCAAATCATCTTACTTGTCATGTATAATCGCAAAGGGCCAGAAAAAGTTTTAATGCCCCACCCCACTGTGACCCCACTGATGGCCTGCTGTAGTTCTGTAGTACTGTGAGTGTGGCTGTCTGTGGTTTGCAAATTTGCAGTGGATAAGAGCCATTGTGCTCATTAGCACTAATAAGACACACCTGTACCTAACATGTGAGTATGGCATTTAGCAGCTCAATGCCCTGCACTGGCCTCCATTTTCTTCATTTATCCAATCAAATCATGTACTTTTCACAATGTACCAGCGCTTTATACATTAATAAACTTGAAATAAATAAAATAAATCATTACCTTGTTCCATGTCTAATAAGAAGTTCAGTGCTGTCTAATTGGAAATCAATTTCAAAACTGTATCCAATGGAAATGTCTGTAATAATGTGCTCAGTAGAAAGTCAGTTCAATACTGTGTGTCAGAGCTTTGTTCTGGTACTGTCCCAGAGGAAAATTATATTGCTCAGACATTGCTCCTTCATAACTCAGGAGATTTGATGGAGTTCTCAGTTTTCCTTAAGGATTCCTAAGTTTTTTTCTAAAAATTGCTTAAAAGAAACAGAAATGAATAGAGCTATAAACGTAATGTCAATCATAACAAAAATAATCTGGATTTGGGATGAGAAATGTTTGAGTTCATATTGAAAACTTCACTAATATTGACTTTTAATTGCAGGCTTGGCAAATCTGAGCTCAGTTTGTTGAGATCATTTTTGAAATTGTAATGGATTCATTAATGTGAAATATCTGAGGAGCAGGAGACTTTAGCAAAAGTTTTCATTTGCTCTCCAATTAACCTCATTGCTGTCTAGGAGAAATTATTAAGATATTAAAGAGAAAATCTGTGATTTGTGTTTCCTATGGGGTGTCCAATTAAAACTTTTACAACTGTTTCTGATTAGAACTTTAGTCCGGTACTAGTCCAAGCTATGAATTTGGTATCAGTCCTGGGAATTTCTGCTGCCAGAATTTTCTACAAAACGTTCTGCTGTTATTCAGATGTACTCTGGATCACTTTGGTGTGGACAGCATTTGGCTTTATGAAAGCACCTAACCTTTCCTCTGCAGAGACTGTGGTGTGTTTGGATCCACGTCATGTACCTCAGCAGATCACGCGCAGTCCTCCAGACTAAAGGCTCTGCTTTCTCTGTGAGTTAAGCAAGAGTTTAAACAAAAATATATGCCAAAGCATTCAGTTCTGAAGGAAGCAGCCACATGGAGGCTATGAAAGGAGGCTTTTGTTAGGTTTAGGTTTAGATCTGAAATCTGCCCCGGGTGATGTGTCTCATCCCCTGTTACTAAACTCCTGGTTAGATCTGTTTTTTTATTTCAGACCACATAACAATCCTTTTTTGTTTAATTTTGTTTGATCTTTATTTTGTTATTTTTTATGTTAGTAGGGTCATGTTAAGGAACCATCATATAGCAGTGTATGTGTGATATAAAAAGACGTTTGGACAATTATTACATAAATTAACAATACAAAATCTTAAATAATCTGGTTTTGGATACTTTGATCTTTATGTTTGTACTGAAATGGTCCATAAGATCAACTTTTGGTAACAGACTTGGCAAATCTGAGCACAGTTTGTGACATTGTTGAGATCACTTTTGAAACTCTAGTGGAGACAAATTAGAGATTTCTGGATCTTTTTCTTCTGAAAAATATCTGTGAGGCAGGAGGCATTGTTGAAAGCAACAATAGATAATGATAAATCTCTGTTAATTAAAAACAGAGATTGATGCTAGGTGGGTACTGTGGTATTATAACTTCAGTCCAGAATGTGTCAGATTAAAATTAATAACAGTTTGAAAACATGTCTGATCATCTTTTTTAACACCTCAATTTAGTTTTTTGTCACCACAGTTGACGTATCATCACTCATACATTGAAACCTGTAGTAACATGACTACAGCTCAAACCTGTGCCACCGAATAGACAGGCTCACAGCTGCCTGCTTCTCTTATCTGATCATTTTAGATTTCTCAAAAGCTTTCTCACAGAGACTGGAATGTACAGATTGCTTTGAAGGTTTGTAAAATGAAATATTATGAGGCTGAATGAAAAATACATCAACCTTGGCCTATATTTTATCACTGTGTGAACAAATTAGCTGTTTATTACTCAGAGCCTGATACTGCATCAGCTCTGTTAGCTCATTGTCTCTCTTTAATGTTGATTAGATATAAAGGACAGTACAAATCCCAGCAGGGAACATTTGTAGAATGTTCCTGCAGTAACATTAATAGAATGTTTTTGCATTGTATATCATATATATCAAAATGCAAACATTTTGAATGTTTTTGTTATTTACTGGAAAATTTCGGGAAACATTCTAACAACTTATTATTGTTATCTGGGTTTATCCCAAAATTTTTGAACTTGGAGAAGTTTTACCTTCAAGAGTAATTTTTGGTCACATTACATGTACGTGCTCTGTCAGACAAAACAATACATTCATGAGAAGGTCTACAAACTACATCTCCATGTAAAGAAGAGATCACAGACATTCATAATACTAAAGTAGGTTTTCAAACATTTCTTCAGTCGGTCATGACCCTTGAGTGGAAAATAGCTTGACGTCAGAGTACAGGAAGAATTAGTGAACTCTTTTCAGAGCTTTGGGGCAACAGAAATGTTTACATGAAAGTCAAAGTCACTAACATCTGCACGGTTCACTTAACGGTTGCTTCACACTAAACAGTAACACAATGTGAAGGATTCACAGTGGAGCATTTTGCATATAACATAGGTATTTTCAGCTTCATGTTATTTGATTTCAAACCCTTGCAAGCAATCTGTGAGTTTTGGTCTCAGTAAGAAAGCTCTAGGGAAATTTACATAAAGTTTGCAAAGAAGAAGGCAGCTATAGGCCTGTTTGTCAGATGGCCCGGGTTCAAGCGGAGGAGTCATGTTCCTACAGGAATTGATGACACATACCTGTGGTGATATCAACACTGGCTGCCAGGTGCTGAGAAAATGAGCTGATCACATACATTTGCACTTCTACAGAAGTAACTTCTGATGGGTCACAGTACCAAACTGATAATCTGATTGGTCACAGTACCAAACTGATAATCTGATTAGTCACAGTACCAAACTGATAATCTGATTGGTCACAGTACCAAACTGACAATCTGATTGGTCACAGTACAACTGAAGTTTTTAAGAAGTTTAGACTCTCACTGCGGGTGACGGAAGTGCAGCAATTTGGTATGCAGACAGCAACATATGCATGTCAGAGCAGCACCCGCTGGGTGTTGTTATGGTCTCATGCTGAGGGCTTTCACGTGCTGTTCTGACGACGTTGGCAGGCAGCCACCCATCGTGGGCTGTTTGCAACATACTCACACAGACATGCGTATACATTACTGTAGCTTGTGACCGCACACCACCCTCCAGGCTCAATGAGTTGTACCTCCTCTGTCTCTCTCTCTTTGTTTCTCTCTCTCTCGCTCTCTCTTTCTTGTCTTGCTCTTTCCCGCCCATCCAACATTTAGCCAATGAAACTAATATGGAAACTAAGCAGGACCTCATACCCCTAAATAGCTTCTCCAGGGAGCCCAATAATGTGGCCGATGTTCTACCGTTTTCCTTTTGTCGCTGCTCACAGCAGAATGAGTTTTGAAAGCCAGTTTTGTTTTTCAGTTTCTGGTGAGTCCATGCAGCATTTTTTTAATAATTTTATGATGGAGAGATAAAGCCTCAGCTGTGGAGGACGATCTACAGAAGATGCACTAAATGTCACCTTTGTTGAGCCGACGCTGAGGATGAGAACTGTAAATGAAACCAAGACGTCTGTGACTGAGGTGACAGATGTTTCTTCAGGCCCCTGAGGTCTTCACCTATCTGCTTGTTTTTACCTGTATACTCATTCTGTTGAGCTTTGGAAAAGACCTGCACTCTTTGGAGACTTGAAGATGTTTCTATCAACTAAAACATACTGGTAAAAGACCAAGGATTAAGTTTGCCTCCTGAGCTTTTTAAAATGATGCACAAGGACCCTCGTAACCTCAGGAGAAGTTCGCTTTTTAACTTCGGCTCGTCTCGGAGACGCCACTCTTGCATCGGGTACGTCTAGTTGTTTTATGACAGAAAGCATTTTTAAAATGATGCTTTCTTTGCTAGAAATGTACAGTGAGCTATGTTGGGTCTCACGTTTCAAAAGTTTTGATTGCTCAGTACAAATCAGTCAGGGGTCATCTGCTGCCGTACTGTAGGTTCAATTCAGTTCAGTTCAGATTTATTAGTTTGGCACATTTCCCAGGGGATAAACAATCTCAAAACAGCTGTACAGACTTTCCATGTTGGACATTCAGGGTGATGTTGATGTCTTACAGGTTGTCCAGATTCATGTTATGACATATATCACTTGATGTCGTTGACTTCAAACGCCTTTATTAGTGTTTCTGAGAGTTTTCATTCAGTGGTGATGCAACAACAAAATAACTTTGTTATCTGCTGTTCCATAGAAATCTTCAGTATCCATAAATGCTATGCAACTGTGTCTGCTGCTTTGTGCAAATGCAAAACAAATGCAAAAGGTTTGCTTTGTGGTCCATGTAACCATGTAAACAAATGCAAACGTCTTGGAATGATCACATTAACCTCAGCTTAACCCAGCCTGCTCGTGTTTAAAAAGCATTAGAAGACTTTACAAAACATTGTAGATTATTGGAAGTCAGTATCGTGAGTTTGGCCGGTTGTTTGCCGAGACCATAGCAGACCGCTGTTCTATTATTAGAAATGCTGTGACTCTAAACTCCTCTGTGAAATCTCTTCCAGATGTGCAGACATCACAGTCGTGCACGTGAGCTTGGCCTGCATTTGACAAAACTTCTCTGACAGTTACAATTATACCGAACAAACATCACAAATGCATCAGTGCAGCTGTGTTCACACCACTGTTCAGTGACTGGACACGTTTAGTGTTGAAAGTCAGGAAGCAAAACTCAAACTAGTAGATACAAGGAACTACTTTTCAAAGGCAATGCAAAATTTGTTGATGTTAACATTCTCCTATACAAGTTTAACTTGTTGCAGAGTGTAAACAGCATTTTGTCATGCTATTGTTGCAGAAATTACAAACTTTGTGTTTTCATTTAGCAACAAGTGACCAGTTGCCTTTTTGAAATGAGCATCTATTTATGTTTTTCTTGAATCAGACAGTAGGTTTAAAGGACAGACAATGGGCAGACAAAAAAAAAAACACATTTTAACTAAGCTCCATGCTTATTATGGCTTAGGTCAACTGGCTAGGAAATGAAATTGTATTCAAAGCTGAGTGCAAAGATTAATGGGATTTGTTTTACAGTATGTACTTACAGGGGGTTTATGCACCCACCAAGAAAAAGGTTTTAATGTGAATAAGAACGGCAATGAAAAGCTTTCATCAGGTATGGTCTCAGTTAGGTGTGATTACATCACATTTCTGTAATATCTGTCGGTTAGCAGACACATTTTATATGCGATATTCCATAAAAACATTACAGGAGCTTTAATCCTCCTGTTTTTAATCCATCCTGATTCACTATCCTGCTGTGTCCCATTACTAATAAACCAGTGTCGGTCCTGATTGCAGCTATCTGTGTGTGACTGCCCTCCGCTGGATAGACAATGAACTGTGTTTGTTTCTGTAATAAGTTATTAAAAGTTCCTTGAGACAACAATGATTACACAATTCATTTAGAGCAATTCATTCACCTGATGAAGTATAATGTGCTATTGAATTTGTGCAGTTTACAGAACTGTGTGGACGTTTGTACAAAGATAGGAGACATTTGTACAATGGAGATAGAAGGAGACATTATTATATTAGTGAGTGATAGAGAGAGAGAGAGAGAGAGAGAGAGTTTATGCCTGCCATCATTTGTCTATGAAAAATAGTAAGCAAGGACACTACACTATGAAGTCTCTCTCACGCAAACCAGAAAGAGGGACTCTAGGGAATTTATTGCATATGGAAAGATAAACTTTTGTGTGTGTGTGTGTGTGTGCATAGTTCTGTGTCTATGGAGGTACATGGCACGGAACAGTTATTGTGAATTTGGAGCTGTATTTAAAGCTTTACACTGTTCATACACAAATATGTACAAATGATCCATTAACCCCATTCCTGTGTGTGGGAGGTTTACTTAACCATATATTGGGGACAAATTTGTACCCAAAAGTCAGTAAAACCTGAGCAAAATCTTTGCAAACCGTCATTTTGGGTACATTCTAAATATATAGTAAATAAAGTTTTTTAATTGTAAAAATGCAGAAAGTTCTCTTAGGGTTGGAGAATGTGTTAGGTTATATTGTTTATAACCAGCTGTGTCTAAAAACAATAGAAGTCTATGGAATGTCTCCATTTAGATAGATAACTAAATGAGTGTGTGAGAAAGAGTTTTTCTGGAGCCTTAGCAGGGATTTCTACAGGAAATGTGTTTAGCATTCAGGATGATTTTGTTTGATTTGAGCAAATTAAAGTTCTGGTAAAGTTTGACATACAGAGAATTTAAAGCCACAGCTCTGCATGTCACGTGTGTTTTGTTATGTGTTCTAGCGTCATGTCTTTTATTTTGAAGTAACATTTGACAGTCCATGTCCCTGGTCTTTGTAGTCTTTAGTATGTCCCACCCTAATTGTATCCAGGTGTTCCTTGTTTCCCCTGATAATGTGTGTATATATACCCCTGTGTTTGCCCTTATCTTTTGTTGGTTATGGAATGTATTTAGTTGTTTTAGTGGCGATCGTGCTGTGGATTAGTGTTATCCTTGGGGTTCATTAAATTCACTTTAAATCTGCATATAAAGCCAGTCTCTGTTTCATGTTTTGGACAACAATGCCCTAGCAATCACAACACCTTAGCAACCATTTAAAACACCCTACCAACCACAACGCAACATGCTAAAAACATTCAGAGCACCTAATGTCATGTGTGTATGAGCCCTTTGAATGGTCTATGATGGACGTGCCTGCTCAAACCCCCACAACACCCCTGGCTAAGCAAATATTTACCCTCATTTGAGCAGAGATCAGATTCAGCCCTGAGGGAGCTAAAATTTGTCCAGGACGAGGGTCCCTCACATTGCCACTGGTTGTTTAAGTATAAAAGTAACTTTTATCAGATACTGATGATGTATTAAAATGATAAAACAAGCCACACATAAAAATGTTTTAATGTCATTGCACTGGACAACAATATGTTAAAGCAAAAGGCATTTAAAGAAGGACACGTTTCAAACCAAGTGTTTTATACAAAAAGTCTGTTAGATTTTAAGTGAAAATACAATAGTAATTGTAGCAAATAATTTGTTTGTTAATTTAGTAAACTTGTCATCCATGTAAAAAAAATTCACAAGTACCTGCAATTTTTTCAAACAGAGTTTTAAACAGAGATAGTGGTAGCGAGGCAAAAGTTACAGATTGCAGATCGAATCAAATGGCATCTACACACAAATGACGTTAGACCTTTTCTCAGAATAACCTTCACTTTCTGAGGTGTTTTTGCTGTGACCTTTGACCAGCTGGTGTCAATGTGATGCTAGTGGCTGGCTGAGGTCACCTAACATGGCCTAACAGGAGAAGTCCTAACAGAGTGACCACAACTGCACTTTAACACATTAACTATGGACATGTTCCAAAAAGTTTCCAGAAAAAAATATCATTATTTTAGACAATTAAACTATTGGGTTACAATCAGGTTCCATTAATAGTTAATTAGTTAATTCATAAGCTAATATAACCTATCAATGGAAAAGGTAATTTTTACCTTATTAATCTTTGTTAATTAACACAAATACAATGTATAATATAATACCTTGTTTTCTTTATATTTTTTTCTTTTATATATATATATCAAAAAGTATATATATGTACTTTTTAAAACTTTACGGCCCATTTTAATAGAAGCCTGCAGTTTAAGAGTTAATGCTGAAGACAGTCATTTGCTGGTTCCGCCCCTCTGTATGACTTCACTGTTCAGCTGCCAGTCCCCCAAATGCACATAAACACAAACGCACGCACACACACCACTAAGCACACACTTGCTGCTGTAAACTCTTGTATATCAGTTCAGCTGTCAGAGCTGGTGGAGTAAAGAGAGAGAGGGAGTTGTTTGGTGACTTTGGAAGTGCCCTGTTCTCACAAATGCACTAAACAGCCGTTTTCCAGAAAAGTTTTATGAGTCAACTGAGGTTTTCCAGCAGAAATGTCAATGTGATTTTAAGCTATAGGATGACCACTAAACGAATTCGAGACCTTCAGCTTTGAGCCGTCTGGAGAACCTCAGTCATGTCAGCCTGTCTCGATGTGTTCAATGCTCTTCTGTGACTGTAAGCCAGCGGTTGGAGGCATGTGTCTCAGACTCCATGTGAGGGAGAGCTGATTTCTGGAGCCCAACTGGAAAATATGAGTTTGCCAAGCGGCTGTGTCTTTCTTCCGCCAACTGACCGCACTTTTAAAGTTCGGAATGGGAATCTCTGTGGCTCTCCTTATGCTGTCAACCGTCCAATTGACATTGTGCAGAAACGCAGGCGGTAATTGAATTTCGTTTTCTTATGCTTCTGTTGTGTCTCGAATGAGGCGTGTTTGAACGATGTCAGAGTAAAATAGTGCTTGCTGTATACTTTATGTGACGTGCATGTTTTTACACAGTTTAATGTGCAGAGACAACTGTAAGCAAACGATTTGTAGACTGACTTCCTCAAGAGTGCAAATACTGTGGCTCTGTGATCAAAACATGAACAAGCTCTGTTTGTTTGAGTGGTCCGACATGTCAACTTCTGGCTCAACCAATGGTGTGAGTTTAGGGGAGGACTACCTCTTTGATTAAACAATGGAAAGCAGGGCGGGTCAAAAAGGTGGTGGGAGTGTTTAGGAAACCAGTTCGAAAACAGTCATTATTTACAGAATTTTTTGCAGTGCATTAAATAATGTGATTCCCTGAAAATGGGAAATTGAGCAGATGCTATTGTAAAATAGAAGCTGTTTCTCCATCAAGCCTCAATTTAAATGCCCATGTTACACTGCTGCTGGTATGTACATCAGCACTGAAATGAATGACAGTTATGTCATTTCCTGTTGTTGAAGAAACACTGAGGTTAGTTAATTTAAGTTTTGTAGGTCTTTTATTTTGGGTTTATTATATGAAAAGTTATTGTAGGTTTGGCTGGAAAACATATGGATAGATGTTTTTGGATGTGTGTGGTCGTAACTTGGAAAACTGTGATTTATGGTTCATATGGTAATCATTTACTACCACGGTATGTATTTTAGCATTTGTTTTGTGTATTCGATGGGTGGTCAGCATGTAGTTCAATTTAGTTCCAAATTCAATTTACTTGCATCTATGGAAGTCAAAAGCAGTTTAGCAGAATGTATACATTTTTCTTTTTACATAATATGTAAGCAGCAGTGATCAGAGCCTGGTAAGCATAAAGGACAGAAATGCAAGTTAAAGACCCTTAAAACAGGCATGTTTTGTGAGGTATATTATTACTATAATATATATTATAGTAATAATTGCTATAATAATATTATAACTCTTCTGTAGCCATATGGTTTCTTGGTGTGAGGAACTACCTGTTTTGGACATGGCACTATGGTATTTCTATGGTATATCTAAGTACCGTAGAGTACCATGTAAATACTTTAGCATATACTGTAAATCTCGTAGACATTATTCATTATGTATTTGCTTTCTGATATATAGACTCGGAGGAACCTGAGAACTCTAGACATGAACTTGAGGGTTTTATAAAGACACGTGCTGATATGTTTGTACAGAAATTGGTGCTTTATCTTAAACGCATCAGCCGTCGCTGTCCTGTATCAACCAGCAAACTCACAGCACTTTCAGCTCTGTGCAGAGCTACACAGACGTTGTGATCAGTCTGTTATTGATCAGGAAAGAGCCGTGTGTGTTCAGTGTGCATGCAGAAAATGTCTCTGAATCTAGAATACAACCTAATATTTTGGCTGCCTTGGTTTGGGAAGTATTTTTCCTATTCATTTTCACAATCATGTATTGAAAATGACAGTGTCATTAGGAGGCATTAAATATCTTATCCCATGAAACATTGCAAACTATATAATGAATTATACAATATTAAACTATTAAGTGAAAGAAAGTTGAAAGTGACATGTTTTTGTCAGTTATGGTTACCCATAACCAAAATGTGATTTCTGCATTTAACCTATTACCAGTGAGGAGTGAACACACACTGCAAGTCGTGAACACACACACACACCCAGAGCAGTGGACAGCTATCACTGCAGCGCCCGGAGAGCAATCAGGGGTTAGGTGCCTTGCTCAAGGGCACTTCAGTTGCTACCTGCTGGCACTGGAATCGAACCAGCAACCTACTGATTACAAGCCCCCTAAGGACTTAAGACATTAATCCTAAGTCATTGTTTTTTAAGTGTATAAAAATAGAATATAACATCAAAATTTATAAATGTGAGAGGCAAGAGTGATTGAGTGAGAATAAGAGTGAGAGAGGTAAGAGTGAGAGAGGTAAGAGTGAGAGGTAAGAGTGAGAGAGGTAAGAGTGAGAGAGGTAAAAGTGAGAGAGGCAAATGATTGTGTAACTCTAAAGGTAAATTACCATAATGTGGATTGTCAATAATGTAATAGTTCCAATAAGTGGAATCCTACTTGTTTCTGTTCCACGAAAAACAAAAAACGTCATCTGGTTTTGGAACAAACGGCTTTAACAAGTTTTGTGGATCTGCTGAGACAAACAGAGTAACTGCTTTTTTCTGAGCATTAGAAAGACATTAAGAGTATGTCTTGAAGCTCATTATTGGCCAATTTAAGCAGGAAGTGGCAGCAGTTACTCATTTATTGAAATGTTTTGATTTAAGCCACATCTGCACCTATAATCAGAATCCATGCCTCTGAAGCTGCTCTTTGCTTTAGACATCCATCCCATGATGCATTGAGTCTTTATGACTAGCCACTGTGCACTTTAATTGGCTCTGCTCAGGAACTGATGCGTCCTGTCCTGTTACGATCGAAGCAATGTTCCAAATAAAGACGGATTCTTAATCAGCACCAGCAGAGGGTCCAGAGTCTGAGCTCTGGACTACAGCTGCTGATCTGATGAAGGAGAGCACAAGTGCATTGTGGGAGAAGAACTGTCCCCTATTACCACAGACCTCTCATTGTGCCCTTCACACCAAGAGCTTATCGATCCCACCATCCTAGTTCTCCTCTCATAACACAAGCACTGGGTGGGATTGGTCGTGTCTTTTTCACCGCCTGTTCTGAGCACAAACCCTTGACAAAGCTTTATACATGAACAGCAAATAAGCATAATACAGATTTCTGGAAGCAGTTCAAGTGGTCAGACTTTGTTGTAATTCAACATCATGTTGATAATGCTGTTATGAATGGTGTCTCATTTCTACTTAGCTTGTTTCTTTTATTTTCTGGTAGAGTTGTCTCAAAGTTAGGAATCTAAAATTCAGAATTTAAAAAATGTCTCTCTTTCAATAAATGGATTGTAATTTGAATTTAATTGGCCACCCCTCACAGGATGTTTAAATTGGAATGAAGAATATAGAGAGAATGTGAAAGAGAATGAAGAGAGGGGAGGGAGAGAGAAACTTACAAATCATATTAACCCAAATTATATTAACCCAGCTCAGTTTTATCAAATAAAATATTATCAAATACTACATAATTCATTTTGGCTAATAATGCATATTTACTTCTTGACAAAATACAGTTTTTAAAACATATTTCTTTAAACCAATTTGAATACTGTCAAAGTAATTTTAATTTGGCATGCATCACACATACTTTCAAAATATCACATTACTTTATCTAAACTAATCTTAAAATAAAAGAAGAAAAGTGTTAATCCCCATGGTCTATAAAATGAAAGTTATTTTATCATAAAATTAAATATAATTTATCATTCCCTTTGTTGTATGTGATGACATTAATGGCAAATTGTTTAAATTAATTAAATTGTTTTTAAAAATGTCTTTTAGTTTCATTCCATTCTGATTGGAATCTGATTCCATTCCAATTCTAATTCTGACAATTCTGCATTCTCTTTGTGACCTCTATTCAAAATCGACAGTTGATTTGGAATTGTAAAGGAAATCTCAATTCAGTTCCAGCACAACCTTGATTATGGTTAACTATGTGGGTTTCTCAATTGGATTAACATTCACAAGTGATGACGCCACCTGGATACGTTTCGAAACGTTTTGCGTACACAATAAATGAGTCCAGTTCACTGCAGCATAACTCCACAGTCTGTGATGACCTGGATGACAGACTCTTTTGGCTTATTGCTTCATTTAACTTACTTACACATACAGTGTTTGTACAAGCAGTTTGTTTTATGCTATAGGTAAATACTCTGTGTACTAACATTTACCCTCACTACACACATCAATATCTTTATGTTGGTGTACGTGACCCTTAGGTATCATACAGTGTTATAGTATACCATATTACCATCTGATACTATAACTGTAACATAGTACAGCCACAGAATATTTGCAAGTGTTATTACAGGAGCAGGTTATAAAAGCATATTTAAAGACATTAAATTTTGTGTATCTGAAAACATTTTTCTTACACAAATGCAAACATAAAGCAAAAAAAAACATTAAGATGTTTGACATTGTAAGAATATCTGTAAAACCATTAAGCACAACATAAGTAATTTTATCTGAACTGTACAGTAAATTTCCAGGAACTTTTTCTTTATTCTTTATGCAAAATCGAAATGTCCTGTTTTTCTTTGTGTATTGGCTTTCTCTGAAGCAGCGTGTCTGTTCCTGAAAGTCTTTGACGTGCTTTTCTGTGGTATTTTACAAATCTGTCAGATCACTTGACGTGCAGGTTAAGACTTGTGTGTTGGCGAAAGAACCACCTTCAGTTACTGTATGTTTGTGTGTGCATGTGATAGTAAAGAGAAAGAGGGACAGAGAGAGAGAGAGAGAGAGAGTTTACAAATGCTAGTCTCTGGATTTATATAAGGTCTTTAAAGGAAATGTCTAATCAAATAAGTAAATCACATATATCTTTATTATGCTTAAGACATGTTTAAGATAGTAGGGTTGGCAGTGG
Source organism: Ambastaia sidthimunki (assembly GCA_036877625.1). Taxonomy (NCBI): domain Eukaryota; kingdom Metazoa; phylum Chordata; class Actinopteri; order Cypriniformes; family Botiidae; genus Ambastaia; species Ambastaia sidthimunki. Next base: position 186,653 of record JAZGTK010000032.1, read on the forward strand.
ATGTGTCTTCAAGGTTTCTTATTAAAAGTCTGGAGAATGGCAGTCTACCCACGAGCGAGACAGATATTTGACCAAAGGCACGTTCTGTGGTGAGTTCACTGTTGCCACATCATACAGACTTTGAGGTGTATAGTGAATCTGCTCTTCAGAACTCATCATTTGCAAGTCCATTGCTCTTTAACACTTTGGAAAAAAAAGATTTTGCTTCACAGAACCATGAATAAGGAAAAAAGGTTGTTCTTGAACAATACAGTATATGTTCTCAATTGTCATTTAAATTCTCAGAATTCTGAGGACTATTATACGGCACCTTTCCACAGATCCATTTAAATTAGTCTGTTTTTGTGACACTGACTTTTATAGGATTTGCACATTTCTAATAAGATCAAGTCACTGTCAGACTTGGAGACAGTTGAGCACTTTTATATGTAGAACATTTTCTACTTGTGTATATTTATGTCATACTCGATGGATAAGAAAAATTCACACACTTGACACACTTGAACTAGACACTATTATGTTTAATAGACCTTCTATTGAACTATTAAACATAGCTCAAAAAAAGGATGACTCATTTTTATACTTCTCATCCATGGTGATGTTTGACAGCCCATATTAGCTTTTACTGTATGGCAAAAATGATTTAGCATTCTGTTAAATCTATTTTACTTATGTTCCATGGATGTAAGACACTCATACAGGTTTGGGAACTCACAAGACTAAATTATGATGAAATTTTAACTTGTCGGTTAACCTATCTGTTTAAAACAATTGGCATTGTCAATTATACTGTAGTTTTTTGTAGGGCTGTCTGCGTGATTGGTTTACAAATTACGCCATATGTCTGCCTGGTCTTGCGTCTTGTTTTTTCCTGTGGCACATTCCTCTGGTCCCGTCTCTCTGAAGTGCCAAGGCCAGACTGCAGGAGCCACCAGGAAAAATCTGTTTTTTGCAATACATAAAAAGGAAGAACAGAAGTCTGGTTTGCCCTTTATTTGTTCTAGGGACACTTTTCTTTAATAATAACATCCGTGCAGGAAACATGCAGTCTTGTAAAGGCTCTTTCACAAGAACATATGAAAAAGCAAAACCAGCCATTTTCATTTCATGATACCACCACCACAAGATTCACCTCATATTTGCTTATGGTCTTCTTGTGAATGACTTATTGGTTATTACAAATGAAATATTTTCATGCATTTTCAAAGAAATGTTTGTTTTTTAAATATTTGCTTGTGAAAATGTAAAATTATAATTAAAGATAAAATAAAATGAATATTTTAGGATTCTTTAAAAATGTATTTCCAAAAAATATATTATTATTTACAATAGTTGATTTGTTTACATTTTCTAAATAAAAATGTGAGTAATGCAAAAGCTGTGATGCTAAATGGTGATTAGCGGGCAGTTGCTATGTGGTTGCTAAGGTGTTCTAAATCGTTGCATGCTGCTATGCAATTTCTAGTGTTTATGTAACTTTTAGGCCATTGTTGAGCAGTTTCTTTGGTTTTCTGTGTAGTTGCATTGTTGCACTGTACAATTCATTTGACATTCTAAGACACAGTTCTGCATTGTGGCTTCATCTACAACAGTTAAATCAATAACTAAAATGAGCACAGATTAAAATTAATGCTTGTTTTTGTTTGCTAGTGCCTGTTTCAGTTCCATGTATGAATGCAACTCACCATAATCAGACATGTCACGGATTGATAATGTTAAACTCTGGGCAAATCTTATTTGAACTTTTTTGTAGCTTGTATCATGTTCGTACAGTGTGACAAGCAACAATTGTAAAGCACTAGACATCTAGTGGTCTAGATATCATTTTTTCAGTAATAATCTAATAGAGTTTTACCTGTTTTATGTCTCACTGAATGTGAATCTGTTCAGATTTCTCAATGGAGAGAAGCAACATTTTACCTGAGAGGCTAAAAACAGACCCTCAGCCCATGGAAAGGAACCTTCACCACAGATATAAATAAACCAGAACCCATCCTGGCAAACTTTCACTTCAGAGCAGAGATTCACTGAATTCAGATGTACAGTCATTCCAGTGAGACCCGTCAATATCTGTAGCATACAGAGTTTACAGAATGTGGGCTGGAGGTTCATTCACTCATGGATAAATGAAACAATTTAATTCAGAGCGTATTTACAATTAGCCTCCACTGCTTGTTACACTACATTTCCCACAGATTTCACTGATTTGAACGAGTGAGAAGGCCATGGTAAATCATCAATGATCCATCTGCAATTTTCAGTATTCCTTTTACAAAATAATAGGCCTGTTTTTTTGGAGCTGTCAAAACATTTCATCTTATTTCCTGTAACCTGTCTTTCTGCTGCAGTTTTGATGTGGAAAATGGATTATCAATCGGGCGCAGTCCGCTGGACCCTGCGGTCAGTCCGAGCTCCGGTCTGGTCCTCCATGCAAACAGCCAACGCCGTGAGTCTTTCCTCTACCGCTCAGACTCGGATTTTGACCTCTCGCCCAAGACCATGTCCAGAAACTCCTCGACGGCCAGCGAAACGTGAGCCATCATTTTATAATGCAAACAATGTGGTTGTATTTCTGTGAATAAATTATCAAGGCTCATTTGCCTTTAATGTAAGCAGAGTGATTTATTGCTGAATTATTTGTTAATGTCCTGGTTCCAAAATCATTTTATCCATAAAAAAACAGATGTGTCACATTTGAATTTGGCAATTTGCATGTGAAATAGGGACATGATCTCAGTATGAGTACTGTGATAGATGGTATTACCACATATAATTTTCCCTTTTATAATTATTTTGGTTATTGATTATTAATTTGATTATTATTTGATTTCTTTTTTAATGCAGTCATGGAGAGGACATGATCGTAACGCCGTTTGCTCAGGTGAGTAGAGTGCTAAATGGGTAAATGTATGAAAAATCTTGTAATTGTATATAGTCTTTTCTATGTAGTAGTGTTTAGGCCCAAATCCAAAATCCATTTGCAAAGTCTGACTCTTGGTTTTATCATACAAAAACATTTAAATTTGTATGTAGGTTCTTGCCAGTCTACGTACAGTAAGAGGAAATGTTGCAGCTTTGACCCACGGACAGGATAGAGGCAACAAGTGAGTCAAGAGGCTTAGCCAAAGACCTTCAAACATTACATGAATAAAAGAATTAATGATGAAGGATTTTATCTTTATGGATGCCATGTTTTATTATGTCAGGAGACCAGTAGGCACTAACCCTCAATCTGCCTGCAAGACAAGCCTTACAGGTGAGCAAAAGCATGAGCAGGGTTTTTCAAAACTTTCAAGACACAAGGATATAAACATGTGACTAGTTACCATGGCGATAATTCAACTGAGGTTTATTCTAACACAATCAACAGTAAGGATGCCCCTTGTGTGAAAGAGTCAGGGGCCAGCGTGAAAGAGTTTTGGAACAGTTTGGCTTTTCCAGTTCCTAGTGCATCTTACTTCATAAGTGTTATTTACACTCTAAAACATCTATAAAGTTATAGCTGTCATGGAGTTACATAGCTGTATAGTTTCCAGCTATTATAGCACAACATGTTATTTGTTATATATAGATTTTTTTTGTAAAGAGATAATTTAGGCTGTTTATTCATTTAGGATGTTTGTCTACAAGACAACTTTGGGACTTTGCAGCTCTGTACCTACTCGCTAACTTACACTTATATTCCCTCCAGAAGCTTGCATTGTGCAAGTGAACAACAACTTGTGGTGCATCATAAAGAGGCACTAAATCACTTTTATCTTTACCTTTACTGTTTTCCATTGGTGGAATGACCTACCTAACTCAAGTCTTTAGCCATTCTCAAGAAACTGCTAAAGGCGCAACTATTTTGTCAACACTAGGTCTATTAATACTAGCTTGATACTCTATTCTGTTCTATTTATCTATTTATCTGCATTAGACTAACTGGGACTTGTCACAGCACTTATATTGTCCTTTTGTTTATTTGATTGTCTCTGTTTTTTCCCCCCATTAGAAAGTTGCTTTGGATAAAAGCGTCTGCTAAACGATTCAATGTAAATTATAATGCATTAAATAACACATTACAAATGTTAAATAATTTTTAAACAAACAAAAATACTAACATGTACTAGCTAGAAAGTATCTTTTTTGTTGTCGGTTCAGTGACAATATTGGTTGGGCAAGTTTAAATCAGAATTGCTGGTCAACAGAGAACACCCTTATTGTTGAGCCCCGCTGTTCTGAGACCTGTAGTGTGGTTGTGACAGATGAGGCGTATCAGAAACTTGCCGTGGAGACTCTTGAAGAGTTGGACTGGTGTTTGGATCAGCTGGAGACCCTGCAAACACGTCACTCAGTCAGCGAAATGGCCTCCAATAAGGTGAGAAGCGTTACGGGGTTTACAGAGGGAGAAAACAATCATACCGAAAGTCTCTCTGTTGACAATAACATGTCGAAAAATTTTAAATTCAATGTGCAGTGGCTTTTGTGCATGTTTCCCACCCCAAAACCATACATAGACATAGATGGTTTTAACAATGCAACAGAATACTAAAGAGAAACTCTGCTGTTGACATGTGGAGGGCGTGTCTTTAGTCATTACCCAAGACATGTGTTGTAGTATGTATGTTAGTGCTGAAATTAGTAACCCATTTAAACCTTTGATTTAAGGGGCTTTTGCTTCACAGCTTGAAATTAGTGTTGTGTATATACAGTTTGAAAAGTTTGAAATAAGTTATAACTGCATTTTATCTGGCTTCACCTTCACAAGTGTGCGTGCTAAAGTTTATCACATAAACTATAGAACATTTGGAAATTACAGACAACACCCAATTTGTCCCCAGGGAAAAAACAAAATTATTCACCTGATGTTCATATAGACACTCAACAATATTTGTATGGTTATTTATGATCTTGGCAGAAGTTTTCTAACCGCAGCAATATAGAAAAGCAAATAAGAGGCAAAATACTTAAAAAGTCCATCACTCTCTTTGGTACGGAGCCCTAATCCTGACACAGAAGAAAAATATTTTTATATCGTCATCACGAATTAGGAATTCGTTCCCACGATTTATCAATACATGTGCACGTTTTATTAACTCGTTCCCTCGATTTAGGTAAATCGTTCCCACGTTTTATTAATTCGTTCCCTCGATTTAGATAAAACATGTCCACGTTGTACTATCTCCTATTTCCTTTTGTGTACAAGTTCTCCGTTACAGCATAGTATTAAAAGCTGATAATAATGCTAATTTTATTAACTTTGTGAGCACGAAGCAATACTGTGCTGTAACGGAGAACTGGGACTACAGATAAAATTTAGCATTTAACGTTTCCTGTAACAAATTAATTGAAACTTGTACATATAAGCACATAAATAAGAAAACTATGATCTGTATCTGTTTTGATACAGTGATTTGATATTGAGATGCATTGTGTGTGATTCTACTTCTAGAAACTGTGATATTATATGTAGAAGTACTATAATCTCAGTGGTTTTCAGGACTAAGTAAGTGATGAATGCTGATGTAGGATTATATAACCCTCAGCATGCACCATCAGTGTCTGAATGAGAGGATCTGATTCCTCTCAGACCATTTTCATCTACTGCTATAGACTCGGTTACCATAGAAACCGAGTAACAGTTGATGTTGCATATTGTGCTGTAGTGCTCTGATGGGAGATCATGGGCTGTGTTATAACATTATCTCTGCTTCAGAACTCTCTAGATTGTTTATTGCTATAGTTATTGTTACACAGCAGTCTGTCTTATAATGTAATCAACACAGTTTTGTTCTAAGAATGGACTTGACTGTTCTTTAAATTTCTGTGTTTTGTTGTTTTAGTTTAAAAGAATGCTGAACAGAGAGCTTACTCAGCTGTCTGAGACCAGCCGATCAGGAAACCAGGTGTCAGAGTTCATAGCAAACACATTTTTACGTGAGTCACTTTTTGATGTAAAGTAAAATACTTTTTGTGTATTTGACAGCAAGATTTTTAATAAAAAGTTGTGAGCTTGCAGTCTGAATTAAATCACAAAATGATCTAAAAACAATAAGTAGACATGAATTTATTGCATTGCATGAAACAATCAGTATGTTTCACTGGTTCCTTTTAAAAATCCTACAGTGTGAAAGATTACTTGCTGAATCTATCAGAATGTTAGTAAATTAAAGAAATAGTTCATCCCAAAATGTAAATCATGCCAGTAACTTGTCAATGTGTCTTGCATGTCTCTGACTGATATTTCATAATAAAAATGTTGCAATTTTCATTTAAATTGTTTCAGTTTCTAAAAGTTCTAAAACTTACAAGATATTTTTATAGTATAACAACCTCCTAACTGTCAAAAAACAAGGACATTTAAAAATTTGAATATAGTGAAGTTCATATTTATGTTGGTCTGTGTTTGTGTTGCAGAGAAACAGCATGATGTAGAGATTTTATCAGCTGCATGTAAGGAGGAAAAGAAACGCCGTCCCATGTCTCAGATCAGTGGAGTGAGAAAACTGAGTCCCAGTCTCCCCCCAACATGCATCCCGCGGTTTGGTGTCCACACGCAACACGAGAGCCTCTTGGCCCAGGTGCCACTGCACTATTATAGAAGCAAACTGAGAGTTTCATCAAATCACAGTTGTATGATTATTGCCTGGATATACCACAGATTATTTAATCAACTATACCAAATTCATATGCAGTGCTGTATTATTTTTGTTAGTAATAGTAGTGCTGTTTATTTTGAGTAAACATTAATATTTGTGCCTTCAGGAGTTTGAAGACATAGATCGATGGGGTATGGATATGTTTAAGGTAGCGGAGTATTCTGGGAATCGTCCACTGACAGTCATGATGTACACCATTTTTCAGGTGCAACTTCCGATTTAAATTCACAATATTGCAGTATCTATAGCCTGGTATGGAAATGGGGAGGGGGGTGGGTTTTAGTTGGGGGGACTGATTCCAGGGAGTGAATTTCAATTTCTTTTTATGTTGACTGTGGAATCTGAAGATTCAGCAGATGATCTTTGTCATATGTGTAATTCTCAGGAGCGAGATTTGCTCAAATCCTTCCAAATTCCACCGGACACCTTCTTAACATTCCTGATGACTTTGGAAGATCATTATCACGCAGATGTGGCATATCACAACAATATCCACGCCGCGGATGTTGTGCAGTCCACACACGTTCTTCTCTCCACACCTGCCCTAGAGGTCTGGATGGAAGCTCTTGACACGTACAGTACATAGTGACCTCTAAACACCCAGTGATGTACCAGGATATATCTGTGTGTGCTTTCAGGATGTCTTCACAGATCTTGAGATCATGGCTGCTCTGTTTGCTAGTGCTATTCATGATGTGGACCATCCAGGAGTGTCCAACCAGTTCCTCATTAACACAAGTATGACTCTGCAACACAAACACTCATACATGAAAGCCAAACATATTTCTGCACCCAGCAGGACCACAGCGTGTCATTTGAAATTTGTTCTTTTAGACTCTGAACTGGCTGTCATGTATAATGATGCATCAGTGTTGGAGAACCATCACTTGGCTGTGGGCTTCAAGCTTCTTCAAGAGGAGAACTGTGACATCTTCCGCAACCTCAGCAAGAAACAACGTCAGTCCCTGCGGCAGATGACTATAGATATGGTGAGTCGCCGAATGAGTCCTTTCATTATTAAACTAAAATATTTGTACATTTTTGTCATATACCACCATGACTTATTATGACAACTCACCATTTACTAACCATTTTCACAGCTATTAAATGTATCTGCAAATGGATTTAAAAAAACAAATGTTCCATGTGGCTTTTTAATAAATATGAGATTTTAAATATGCTTGCATCGTAATCGTATCTACAGTATAATGCTTACTTATGCATACTTCTTCAGGTATTGGCCACTGACATGTCCAAACACATGAATTTCCTGGCTGACCTCAAGACAATGGTAGAAACCAAAAAAGTCACTAGCTTAGGAGTCTTGCTGCTGGACAACTACTCAGACCGAATACAGGTATTGCAGGCCCACTTTACTCAAACAAAGCCAGTATTAATATGCAAAAGAAAATGTTTGTGTGTTTATATGTGTATGTATATTTGCAATCAGTGAAAAAAAAGTTTTTTGCCTGCATAATAGTGTACTTATGTAAAAAATAATCAGCTTTACTAATCAACCACTCCATTAGACAACTAGTCAAGTAGATCCAGGATTAGCTTAGTGGCTGGTTTTAAATGTTATAACCCTTTGTCCTCTGTTTCTAAAGGTGCTCCAGAACATGGTGCACTGCGCTGACCTCAGCAACCCCACCAAACCCCTGGAGCTGTACCGACAGTGGACCAATCGCATCATGGTGGAGCTTTTCAGTCAGGGCGACCGCGAGCGGGACAAGGGCATAGAAATCAGCCCCATGTGCGACAAACACACAGCCTCTGTAGAAAAAACTCAGGTATGCTGTGATGATGATGATAATATTGTCTCCTTACAAATACAAATACAATTGCTTGCTGTGTGTTTTATTATTGTCCCTGTTCATCTGAAGGTGGGATTCATTGATTACATTGTCCACCCTTTGTGGGAGACATGGGCTGATCTGGTCCATCCAGACGCTCAGGACATTCTAGATACTTTAGAAGACAATCGTGAGTGGTACCAGAGCATGATTCCACGCAGCCCTTCTCCAACCCTCAAAGAGCAGGACTCACAAGCAACAGTAGGCGTTGGAGGCTCAGCAGGAGAAAAGTTCCAGTTTGATCTAACTCTTGAGGAAGAGGATGGAGAGTTAGAGGTTGACGAGGAGAATGCCAGTACGGAAAGATCAAGGACTATGAATGCCAAGCCTTCAGCAACGTCCCGGAGCCTCAATGTTGGAATCACTCCTATTTTAGACAGCAGTGAAAGACAACTGGACCAAGAAATGACCAGTGTGTCTGTCCTGCAGCTGGAAACCTAACATGATCCGTGTTCTACCAGAGCAGCCTAGTTTGTGGTTCAACCATCCACTACCAAATCTGGAGAAGTTCAAATGAACTCCTTTTAAATACCTGAACTCAAGGTTTCTCCAACCAAATAGCCCTGTGTTTTAAAAAAAACGACAAAGGATTGAAGAGGGACATGTAGATGAATGTTTGTTGTGCCTCACACATGGAGTCACATGGCGAAACATGGTGTCTTCCCTTGTCCACGCCAACCGCAGAGGAAAGCTGATAAACTCATGATGTAAACCTTTTCATCAGACTCTAGTATATTTATTATCTTGAAACTTTTTTAATTTTGGATAACTTAATGCTTTTGCTTTTTTATGCTTTTGCCACTGATAAATAACACAGATGAATGAAACAGGACAGTTGTTACAAATATTTAACGCATTAGCGTTATGATTGTGACAATAACAACCTCAGGATAAGAGTGATTTCATGTAGCAAGACTCCAAAGGGCAGTCACTAAACTATATGTTTAAAGAGATGGTTCACCCAAAAATAAAATTCCTCCACCATTTACTCGCCCTCATGTCATTCCAGATTTTGTATGACTTTTTGTCTCTAATTAACACAAAGGAACCAAACAACATTTGTACCCATTGAATTTCATTCCATGGACGCAAACCTACTGAGAAATTTTTTAAAACATCTTATTTTCTGATCCACAGGAAAAAAAATTCACATAGCTTTGAAATGACATGAGGGTAAATAAATGATGGGAATAAATATTTATTTTGATGAACTACCCCTTTAAACCCTTGTTTTAAATAAATAAAAAAGAAATTATTTAAAAAACTGTCAAATATTAGCCCACCAAATGGAGAATCCCTTTACACTTCTTACTGAAACGCCTTTATACCTCTTGACAAATTAGCACTATGTAGACATACTGACTATATAAATATAAGCAGGGTTGATTTAGCTTCAGTACTTATTTATGAACGAACACATGATCTTTGTGGAGCCTTTTGTTTGTATCTCAACTCCCCCACAATTGCACTTATGACTGAATCAGCATTTATATTCTGATTCTCACTGATGTCTTCATGTTCGAGATAGTAAAATTGGTTATTGTTTCTACAAATCCAGTCTGGTTGCCTCTACCAGGTGCTAAAAAGCAGATCTGAAACCTAATTTCAGCCCATCCACAGATGGATTTATACAATAACCCCAGTACAGACAACCCTTATGCTGACCTAGACAAAGGGCTTGACTAAAAGATCTTTTAGTTTCCGCTCTGATGTTGTCATTTTCAGATATTTGTCCTTAAAATATTCCTCAAATATAAATGTTTTCAAGATTTGGATATATACAGTTAGAGACAGCACAGATATGCTATGACGCTATAAAAAGATAGAGAAGTCTTAAAGGTGATATGTATACATTTTTCAATGTTTTCTCATACCCCAGTTTAATGTGGAGAGACTCATGGGTTCTGGACACATTTTTAGAGCCAATCACCTGAGCCTTAGATGTCATGTGACTAATTACTCTTGAACGTCAGGGTGTCATGACAATGCTGACTGGCTGGCTGACTGGCTCAACCTTTTTGACTTCAAGGCCCCTGCCCCAACTCAATTTCTACCCAATAAAATAATAAAATATTCTAGACTTTGGTATAACTAGAAATATGTATATTTGTTATGAAAATAACCAAACATCAGGAAATATTTTTATTTTAGGGTGTAAATTTATTGAGGCACCATAGTGGATTGTGCACTTGGTTGAGAAACACTGCTTTAAAATCCCTTTAATAACAACAACAATAATTATAATGAATAGCATCTAACAACAGAGAACAACTTGGACATACTAGCCAGCCAAAATCCCTTGGGTTTAAAACAGGAATCTCTTGGACTGACCAATAACAGACAGAGGAGGAGCCAGTTACACACTTAATATTTAAGATTTGAAAAATATCAAAATGATTCATAGTATTTTATAACCCATTCCCTTTTAAAGAGCAACAGTCATCTGCATTGAGTGAGGAGGTGAAGTCAGAGTTTACAATCCCTTCAGCTTTGATACTTAATGCTAAAAGTGCCACATTACCCAGTAGCCTTGGCCACGCTCATTCTCTGAGATCGGCCAGGGTAGAAACGTGAGCATATAGCCTTAAACTACATCCCTTTAGCATCAGTATCCTTAAAGTGGAGACTGTGAAACATTTATTGTGTCTATAAACAAAGTATGTTGTATGTAAATAAATGTCTCCTTGTCTGTAATAATGTGCTAAATACTCTACATGTTAATATTACTGACAGTGTCAAAAGTGTTTGTTTACAGGTTGAGGCCACATAGGTTTTAGATAAAAGTGGTTTATCACCTTGCGTGTTTGTGCCTCCTTTTGTTCTTTACTGTTAGAGCTGAAAAATAGTCAATACTTAATTCAGGTTGTTCTGAATTGCCAATAAATTATATAAAACCTTTGTGCTGGTGTGTGGATTACTTAAATGTTCATTAATAAAATATGCATCCATAAACAGAATATTTGTTATGAACTATAATATGAGGATAAATATAGTATATAGCTCATTCCTAAGGCCCCATAAAATGCAATTTTATTTCCGGAGGTGACATTGAAACAGGAAGTTAGAGTTGAATATACTAAACGTCTCATCCAATTGTAAATTATAAGTGCATTAAGCTGTAAAACCTTTAGAGCATAAATGGATACCCAACAAACCCAACAAACGCTGGTCTTACAACTTCAAATAGAAATCATTATTTGGATGGTTGCTTTTCGCGCCACCCAGTGTTCAAAGTCTTGTAAATCTTAAATACAGTAGGCGGAAAAGGACTGCACATAATTTGTTATATATTATTATTATTATTTAACATTTAATTAATTTATATATTATATATATACAGTTATATATATACAGTATACAGTATAAAATATAATGCATTTGCGAAATAATAGATTTTTTTAAAAGCAAAACTATGGTATTTTAGCAGAAACTACAGTAAATTTATAAAAAGGACAAACATTGGTTAAACATCAGTGTGGCGCAAAAGCCAGTTGACTTGCACTGGTCGTGTAAACAAATCCCTGTGCCAGCTGGTCATTTTCTACAACCGTTTTAATTGATTAATTATGGAGAGACCGAAGCGGAGCTGCTAAATAATGAATAATGTGGATTTTAAAGCGTCTTGAATTTTTTACTGCCTGTGGGAGGGATTGCAATCGTATTTGTTTCCCGAGACGTCAATCAAAGCGGCCCTGATCCCGCCCCATCTTTGCGTCACACGTCTTTCAAGTGACGTCAATGTGTCTGCAGGTGTTGGAAGAGGCGCAGTATTGGCGTAAGTGACGCTTAAAACGGCTTTTACGGTAAGACCGCATCTGTAATATGGTTTTTAAATGATTTGCGCTAATTGCATCGGAATATGTGCTGTATGTATGTATTTATTACGGAGAAAGCGACGAAAATGAGCTGATGGCAGAAAGAATAACCTTCATTTGACATGGACATCGCGCATCCTTTGCTTCTATTTTTACTCCCTATGAAAGGCACATCTGCCACATAGCAATTAACACATTGGCATTGAATTGTACATATTCAATTGCTTGTTTCCCTTTTTATTTTTTATTTATGTACATGAAAATATCCATCGTATTCTTTAGCATCATCTCAGACGATTATATCTTCCGCAGCAGTGTTGCGCGTACATGTGCTGTTTCCTATTATGTAAGGATGCACTGATGTCTTACTGGTTAAGTTTCTTTTAAATAATATGCTAAAAAGGTTATATACTACATTATACGCTGTATTATATAATACACTGAATCAGTGTACCGTATATTGATTTAATTAATTGAGTCTTGAACCATTTCAAAGAACAAAAAGACTTAACTGCACATCTTGAATAACGATCTTAGATGTTCAGTAATAATCCAATTTATGGCTTTAATCTAAGACATTTTTCCTATCATTTAACAAAATTGCTTGTTTTGCATCTCTTTTATCCCCCCGGAAAACGAAGACAAAATGTTTTTTCCTTGTAAATCAACCATGTATTGTTTTAATTCTTTCTGAAATGGACTTCAGTAACATATCAGTAAGACAGTTCTTGGACAAAGCAGCACTAAAGCACACAGTGGCCGGGGCTGTCAGTGTTGATTACCCGGACCTTTGCATTATTGAGGATTCAAGTGTAACGGAGGTGAAAAGCAGAGCCTGAGCTTTTCCTCCAGTATTATTGTTGCTAAAGCCCCATTTCTTCAACGTTATGACTGCAAAGATGCGCTCAGTCGACCCCTAGGTGGTCGGCATCTCTGTTTTGTTGGGCTGAAAGAGCAGCTGGTGTAAAAGTTTGCCTCTATTTTTAGGCAGCTTGTCCTCTGTTATCAGGAGAGATGCTGACTTTTGGATGCTTAGGTGTTCTGCAAATCATTTCGACACACCAGACATGTGCTGAATTGAAAATCAGTTTCCAGGGTCCCCTGAGGAAAAGCTTCATTCTGCCTTTGTGCTAGGTTACTTGAATTATGACGAACAGACAAGCTTTAGTTGAAGCGAATGCAACATAAAATGGATTTTTGTGTTGTAATTAACAGAGTGGAAATGTGTTGTTGTCAGTAAAATGTGTTTTCGTTCCCTTCAGACTTAAAATGTAAGCTAATGATCAGGTGTCCTTCTACCTCCAATACCTCTGTTTGCATTTTTGCCTTAAAGTGTTTTAAGAAGAGTATTTACCCTTAAGAAAAGAAATAAAAATAGAAATTGAGTTTTAATATTTGTATATAATCTTCCCTGTATGTATTTGTGTGTGTGTGAAAGAGAGAGAGAGGCAAGAGGTTAAGTTGTGAATAAAATAATGGCTAGTACTGTAATGTACTGTATACTATATGTGAATGATATGATAAATAGTTGTATCAGTTTCTATAAGCTACATTGTTGCTGTCACACTGCATTATGGAAATATGGTGATTGTAGCATTTGACATTCCAGTCTATTCCAATCCAATGCAGTGTGCTCTGTTGTATTTCAACCATTTTGGTGAATATAGTTAATTTGGGTATTTCATGCTGTGCACAGTATGCATACTATATACCACAGAAATAGTAAAAGTATCTGTTTATGTGTGTGCATGTAAATTATGACATTATTTGTATCCAATTAGCTTAAAAGAGAAAGTCTTATTGGTTTGGAATGACAGAATTGTCATTACAGGTCAACTATCCCTTTACTTAACTGTGTAAACATTCTGAGGCTGGAATGGCCTCTGTGGGCTCATATTGAGCAAACGCTCCCGTAAACTATTTGAGACAGCCTGATTAAAATCAAACATCTACCCTTGTCAATGTAAAGCGCTCCCACAGAGTTTCAGCCCTTCAGCATTTTCCTTCTTTTATAGAACAGTGAGTTTCCAGACATCCGTAAGATCTGAATTTTGCTATTTGCTTGATCCAGATCTGTTTCTCTACACTTTGCTAAGTCATCATGATCTGTGTAGCATGTAAGTTCATGTTACAGTTGTCTTTCAAACCGAACTTCCTTCCCTGCTCACCCTTAACATCCTGTTTGGTTAATTGTTTTCTTAAAACAACTCTACGGTTACCGATCATTACAATGATGGCAGCGCCTCATGTGAACTACTCATGAACGGTAAAATGATTTCTCAGCTAACAGGGAACATTCTCAGAACGTTGGCTAACATTCTCTAAACATTTTCTCAAAGTTAGAAATGACTCAAATAATGTTTCTGTAACATTATATATAACATCAAAACAGTATTAAGTTAAAAATGTTACAGAATAAAAAAAAAATAATGTCCTTTTTCTCAAGCACTAACGTTTATACAACATCTAAGAAACTGGAGGTTTTGAGTGTTTCTAGAACATTAAAAATAACATTTTTAATGTTTTGGTTACTTAATGGAAATGTCTGGAAAACGTTCTTACAACCTGAAACTGTTAGCTGGGTTGCTATTTGGCTCAGTCAGATGAAGCTGAAAATGACAGTGTTTAATTTTCAGTGCCACATATTACTCTGACCCCAAAAGAAAAAGCAGCATTTGGCTGGCAGCATTTCAAACATTTCCTTTTGTTCAGTCTTTAGAAGGAAAGGATTGTTTTGCCTGACTGTTGTTTTAGTAGGTGGCGACTCTAATGCTTCTGTTTGGTCGCAGGTCTCAAGGGATGAGTGAGAGACAGAATTACGATTCCCCAGTCAGATGTGTCAGAGAGGACAAATCCATAGTGAATGTGGATACACATTCAATTTAAAACAGTGTTTGTGCCTATGTAGCTATGTAGCAAGCTTCAAATACACAACATCACAGTGGCTCTGTTACAAAACCAGTGAGCTACATTGCTGTTGATACAACATCATAGGCATACTGACTAATTTAAACATTCTTTAAGGGCTCATACAAGTAAACAGTAATAAAATGGAAAACAAACAAACAATCAATAGAACAAATGAATAGAAAGAATAAATATACAAATAAAGAAAACAGTGTTTTAGAGTTAGAGAAATAGTGATGTCCAATTTGTGATGTCCAAATTCTTATTAATCTGATTTTTAACTTGTTAATTCAGTTCACAAAGCTAGACTAAATTAATCGTTCACATCTGATTAATCTGGTTCTCGAGTTCACCTCACTGACTCAATTCTGTCAAAGAGGTTTTAGAACAGACAGCTATTAGAGAAGACTTATTAAAAGACTTTAAAAGACTTATATATTGGCCTGACACAAAGCTCACATGCTTAAAATATTGAGCATATGGACCAGTTATATTTTATTATATTATTATTGATATTTTATTGTTTTGCATCTATTTTCAAAGCTCCAGTCCTCATTTCTTGCAAACACAGAACAAACAACAAGAGGATTTTTATTTATCAGCTGATGCTAATAATCTACAAATAACCTCATTTTCTCTGTATCTTCTAGATGGCTTCAGCTACAGATAACCGTTATGGACAAAAAGAGTCTTCCGATCAGAACTTTGATTACATGTTCAAAATCCTGATCATCGGGAACAGCAGTGTCGGGAAGACCAGCTTTCTGTTTCGTTACGCAGACGACTCTTTCACGCCAGCTTTCGTGAGCACGGTGGGCATCGACTTCAAAGTGAAGACCATCTACAGGAACGACAAGAGGATAAAACTGCAGATATGGGTGAGAAATCATTTCTCAGCATTATTAAGAGCTTTTGATTGGATCATTGCCCTATTCTATTCCATATTAACAATATGTTTATTTGTTCCATGTCTCTGACAGTTGAAAGGTTTGTTTGTGGTCATTTGAAACCAGTTCATTACCTTTCAGTCTTAGCTGTATTAGTGGACAATCAATTGAGTTTAGACTGCTGTCCAAACTCAACCTTTATTGATATTGATCATCACGCTTCAGAATAAAAAACCTTGTCTCAGGAACAGATGCATTGGTTCTCGATTAATTTTGCCTCAAGACCCAGATTTTACACTGAGCATCAATTACATAAATTGTTTATCATGCAAAAGTAGACAAAAATTATATCAGAAATGCACACAAATCTATTACGAAAACCAATGAAAAAGCCTCATTGCAGAAACAAAGTAAATTAAATATTCAACCAATTAATTTTGAGACTGGTGGTGTACTTTAATAAAAAATTGTAGTCTTTAGAGAAAGTCAGTGGTCAGTATAGTTTTTTAGGTTTTCTCATGCATCAGAGAAGTAACCAATCAGAACAGCCCATGATGTATCCAGTACCCCTCCCCCAAGTGCCTTGAAGTTCCCTCTGGTTATAAACGACCCTCCCCCACCCCACAGAGCAGCACAGACTCAACCAGATCCACACAAACCAGAGAAAATCTCTCTCCTTGATTTAACATGGATAATATACGCTGTTCTGGGTCATTCAATACAGATGTGCAAATGTGACTGTTTAGAAAGGAAAACTAGCTTAATACTGTATAATACTGTGCAGAATATACTGAATACTGTTAACTGTTGTAGCAATAGTATACAAATGTACAATGCCACAATAAATACTCAGATTCAGTTGTCACACCCTCATCACATTGCATGAATTACCAACTGCTGTCTAGTTGTTCATTTCATTTTTAATTCATTTCTTTGTTTGGCAGTTCAATGAAATGAGTCAAGCAATAAATGTCAAAAACTGCAGATATTACTTAAATTTTTTCTTTAAAGTGGCATACAGTATTTCATGCAGTCTGTACTGCATATTTTGGTAAATGTATACCAAAAATTGCAGCACTGTGTTTGACATTTCAGATTTATATTATCAGGACTGAAAAAGCACGTTTTTCAAAAAAATCACTTAGATTTTATTTATTTAATTAAAAATGACACTCTTCGAAAATGATACTGTCTTGAATTTTGCAACCTGAATTTCCCAGTTTGAATTTTGAGTCTTGAATGTTGAGACCTGAATTTCACAACCTGTAAGCAATAACCTGAATAAAAAAAGCTGAATTTCACAACCCAAATTTCAAGAAGGGGAATTCATGAAAAAAACTTTTTAAAGAAAATTTTTTTTCAAGATTATAAATTTGGTGTCTTTTTCAAATTAAAGCCCTGGTGATATAAATCTGACACCTTATAACATGAATGTATACAGTAATTTGTTTACAATAATACTGTAAACTGTACTCTGTTGTACTCTGTTGTACTCTATTTCAGAACTGTTGTTCTGAAATAGTGCAGCAGAACAGAAACACTGCAGCATATTGCTGAAAAGATGCTGATGTATTATTGTGGAATCAGACTCCAGAGCCAAAAACAGGCCTCCAGTCTCCATCCCAGATCTTTTGGTATATTAATAGATCTGTCAGTAGACACAGTGGTAGAAAGCCAATACGACCTCATAAAGCCTCCGCTGGAATGAGAGGTTACAGTGAGTGCCAGTGAGGAATTTGGGCTATTGATTTCTCAAGTTATCCTGATATAATTAGCAGTGATGCATGAAGAAGGTCCTTGTCTACAGGAACACTCGCTATCAGGCTAATGCTTATCCTAAAATTATTACTATAGTTTTATATTTATATCTGTTTGAAGGGCTGTAGTTTGTCAGCCCATAGACAAGCTCTTGTTTAGGTTACTGCATAGTGCTGCAGGACTCTAATGGTTAAACTGAGTGTGTTCATAATTAACAGGCTCATTTCTCTGGTGCAGCGATGCAGAGATCAGTCCCTTTGTAATGCTCTGAATGCTTATACCTGCTCTCATATTGTGTTTCATGGAGAGGCCAAAAACTGAAACCATTGCTAAATCCTGTTCTCCTGGTTGTGTGTAAAGAAAGACAACTTAAGACAAAGCTTGACTACCAGTCAAATGTTTTAACAGACTGACTTGATTGAGTTTATGTTTCTCGTATTGGATTCATGCTATAGAACATATTGATCTTTTAATTTAGGCTAGTAATTGTTTGAAATTAGTTTTAATAATTACAAAATGTTTCTTTAAAGGTTAGTTGGACCAGATATAGAAGGATATGCAGCCAACAATATCTTATGTTCAGCACATATAAGAACTCCTTTAATAATGTTTTAAAACTATCCCAGCATGCACCTCATAGTTGGTTGAGGCAAAGGACTGTTTGAAAATATTCATAATTATTTTCATAAATATTGAACTTTACCGTAAAGCTGCTTTGGAACGATCTGTATTCTATAAAGAGCTATTAAAAATGTGACTTAAAATAAAACATTTTTATTGAGAATGTTAGCGGTATAATTTGGAGCTGACACAAGATACCTTTATATGTGTTCAAAAGCCAATTTAACAAGGTTAAGGACCGATGCCAGGAAAGAAATGTATGTGTGTATATTTTCAACATAAATGTTAGGTTTTGGTTTGGTCCAGAATGGTTCTGTTAGTCCAATTCATCTCACGGCTTCCTGGTTATTCCTCAACAGGACACAGCAGGACAGGAGCGCTACAGAACCATCACTACCGCCTACTACCGCGGAGCCATGGGCTTCATCCTCATGTATGACATCACCAACGAGGAGTCTTTCGCTGCAGTGCAGGACTGGTGAGGCAACAAAACGTGTCTTTTTGGCAGGCAGATGCAGCCCAAAAGAGCTATTAAAAGTTTGAGACAGAAAATTAAATCTTTATTCATCCCTGACTGATCTTCTACAGGTCCACACAGATTAAGACATACTCATGGGATAATGCCCAGGTGCTTCTGGTGGGCAACAAGTGTGATATGGAAGATGAGAGGGTGGTGGCCTCTGAAAGGGGCCGACAGCTGTCTGAGCACCTTGGTAAGATTTTTTTGCTACAGTAGAGTAAAACACCTTTCCATTGCATGATAACTGTAGTGATTTTCATAAAAACATACTGGATCTGTATTGAGCTTTCTTACAAACCCTTGAGATGCCTTGCTGCTTTATGAGACATCCTAGCTGAAAAAAATTCCTTAAAAGGTGCCGAAAACAATTTCTGTGATATACTGTTGATATTTGAAATTGACACCCAAACAAACACACCCCTCTTTTCATTGCTCCACCCCCAAAATAACGAACATACTACTCAACACAGGCAACGACTAACATCTGGAGCAACACCCGTTTCTGATGCCTGTGAGAGTGTTTTGGTGTTGTGGTGTAAGCTACTTTGTATTTCTCCTATTTACCCAGCCAGAACTGTGTACAAATACAAATTTGTTTTCAACAAACATAAAACAGGCATCAAGCAAGTATTCACAAAATTGTTTGTTTAGATGTTGATTTCTCTTTGAGGTTCTTAGAAATTGCTTACTGCACCTTTAAGTGAACAAATTGGCCATCATACAAATATTGCTTCTCCTGCTAAGCAGACAGAACTCAACTTGAGTTTTAGCGTGTTTCCAAGATAAACTTTACTCCAATAAATGTAAGAAGTCCCTTTATACCTTTTTTATTTACAACTTTTGGTATAAAATTAATTCTATTATGTTGTCTACCATCTTGGTATTATTTATTTATCAAGCTCATGATGCATTATGGGATTGTCTTTTAAAAAGAACTGTACAAGGCTGCTTCAGAATTTGGCCCAAGGTGTTCTTTTGAAACAGTCTTTGTGTCAAGAGCATTTCTATAATGTCTTTAAATGTTGTCGTAGACTAGTTTTTGGAACAGACCTTTGTTTTTATTTAAAACTTGGTTTGTTTTTTTCACAGGTTTTGAATTTTTTGAGGCCAGTGCCAAAGACAACATCAATGTTAAACAAACCTTTGAGCGTCTGGTGGACATAATCTGTGAGAAGATGTCGGAGAGCCTGGATGCTGCCGATCCTGCAGTGACGGGAGCCAAACAGGGACCCCAGCTCACGGAGCAGCCCGCCGCTCCGCACCAAGACTGTGCTTGCTGAGAAAGACCCAGCGCTATCTGCACTGCCTTGCACCTACACAAAAAAGTTTAGGTATTTAAAAAAGAACAAGAAACGTAAAACCCTCAATTTTCCTTATTGTCTGCTCTGGCCACGCCCCTAGTTTCTCCAAGGATTGCCCCCTTAGCTCCTCCCCCTCACCGCTGAACTCTAGGAATTTTGACATCCCAAGCTTTGAAATGATTTTATTTAATGTGCAATTCATCAAATTTTGAAAAAAAGAAAGCCATAGTACCCATTAAGGGGTTTGGATTAGGCTTGAAATTTTAAAGGGTTTGTCATTAAGCCCATGTGGAAATCTTCATGATTAGGCCTAAGTTTAAATTTGAGGGAAATGTGATTAGACTGAAGTTTAGATTAATTTAGTTTAGGCCAAGATAAGGTCAGACTTCATTTCTTTATCTATAGTACAGATTTTTTGTTTCAGCGTTTGTGTGCACAATCTTTGTTATAGCCTTTATTTTACATCACACTAGGATGTTATTCTTTCTTATTTTCTTCTTCATTGTCCTTAAATTATTTATGAACAAATATAAAAGAGTAATGGATGAGATTTCTGTATATTTATTCCAACTGTGTACATAATAAATACAGTGCAGTATTTAAATTATACAGTTAGAGATACATATCCAAAATGTTTTATGATTTTTATTAAATTTACAGATTCCTAAAAAATAGTTAGAAAAGTCAATGCTGTTTTCATGGTAACTTTGCAGTGCTTGTCACAAACCTTGTTTGCTTATTCGTATTTGTGACGTATTAATTGTTCACTGCCTTGCCTCATGTAATTTCAGTCCAGAGACTGAAACCCAAATATCATACACAAACATTCCTTAATGTAAATTGCATGTAAGGAAATTAAGCCATTTAGGCAAATAGTAGTAGGGTTCCTTTCTAACAGCTTGGTTAGATCTAGTCAAGTGTATTTTGTAGTCAAAATCTCAGTTTCATTTGTGCACATGCTGTTGCTTTCGTCATTGTAGCAGCAGAGCCATAAAATTGTACCAGGTAATATCAACAATACTCTTATTATTATATACTCTTTCTCTCAACATTTAGCAAACGTTTACTAAGATTTGACTAGCATTTCTCATAATGACTCTCTAGATTGGCGTGTCCTGTAAAGATTATACGTGGCTCTGTTTAATATCAGGCGTGCATCTATAAGGCAAAAAGTGCAAAAAAAGCCCTTGAGTATTAACGTTTACATGTGTAAGATCCTCCCAAATTATTCCCGCATAGTTCCTTTGCTATTCTGTCCTTCTTTGGTGAAAAGTTACTGTAAATACTTCGGAGTCTTTGGTTTTATGTGTGGACTGTTTTGTATCAATCCTGGGCTTAAAAAAATATAAGAGATATAAGAAAAGAAAAATCAACAAAGGATATAAAGGATGTTCTTTTCCTGCTGTTGTGTATGCCTGCTTGTGAATGAATGTGTCACTTTATTACAGAGCAATATTAAAGAAAATACCTGTTTATGGTACAGATCACACATCACTCTGATAACACAAAACATTTTTATGTAGGATGTGATGGAAATGTAATTGAGTGGTTTAAATACTGGTTAAGAAATTCAATCATAAACCAAAAGGGGATGAAATATCACATGATGTGGAGCAGGTTTTTTGACATTTAAAACTGATTTTGACTAAAGTTGTGGGCGAAAAAAATCATTTTGGAATACAGATTAAATTAGTAAAAAAATTCCTGAAATGTAGTTGATGTAGATATCAGAGGTGTGAAAGATATGAGCTTGAATCCAGCCATCGCACTGTAACATAGCCTCTCCACAATCAGATCAGTTTAGCACGTGTAAGATCTAAAGTTTGTTCTCCATTTCCTACTTTTTTATTTTTTTTTATTTTTATGTGTGCTGATTCATGCTTTCCATTGTTTTTATTGTTTTTTATTTTTCTGATATCAGAGTGTAACGTACAAGGAAAAAACACTATTATGCATTAGTAAATGTACTGTATTTACAATAAGGGGTTTGGTGTCAAAGTGTTCAGTGGTGAAATTTACCAAATCAACTGTCTATGTTGTGAAAATGAACGAAATTATAAAAATAAAGGTTTGTGCTGTTTACTTGAGACTGTGGCCATGTTTTATTGTGCGTGTTTCTACTGATTTGTTTGGTCAGTATGCCCTAACATCTAATATGATTAAATTACAATAGCATACATTATAAAACAACCGCTAGAGGGACCTAACGTTGAACATTTAGTTTCTATAGCTGCTGACCTAAAAATAGCAGCACTCCCTCTGGGAAACATTGTGCGGATGAGGCCGATTCAGCTGTTGTCATGGTAACGCCGGCCGTGTTCCGTGCAAGGAAAGGGAACATCACTGACTGGCTGGAAGAAATGTGACACGTTATGTTTAACATAGCCATACTGTGAATTACTTTTTTTTTTAATGAGAATTGTACATGTATTACTGTGGATTTGATAATGCTGTCAGATACAGATAGTTATGTTTTTATCAAAAACGTTTTGCCATTTAAAACCAATTACATAAAATGGCGATAACACATTCTTCCTGGTTATCTTTTAATAGAGAATGTGTTTATTTCCATCTTTAATCTCAAAACTAAGGTTTCATATTAAAACTAAGCTAGGTACAGCTATTGTAAGTACAGCTGTCATTCACTCACTGCCAGAATGTTTTTGGCGGCAAATGAGTCCTCACAAACATAACATCAATTGCAATATTTAACAAAAATCTTTTATTCACAAGTGCATTATACACAAGTCATGTTACACCATAGTTGCCTAGAGCACAAAAAAATAATAAAATTGCAAATGTGAACCAAAAGTGAACAGAAAATAAAAAGAGCATTTTTGCATCGTGATTTGTCCAAAATAAAATCTTTAGAGTTTCAGTACATGCTTTCAGATTAAACTCACTCTTTTAGCTGATTATCAAACTGCAAACGTAAATGACACAAAATCTGATCACATGACCAAGGTTCTGTGTTGTTTAATCCAATAAATTTAGTGCAAAAAAGGTTTTTGAAAACACTCATCCGTCAGTTTGATGCATGGGCTGAAACTTTTCAAAGAGGCTCTAACAAAGAAAAACAAATGTTAAGATGTAAATGTGTGACAGTCAAGAGACCCAAAGAGGTGCTCTGTGACAAAGTGGTAAAATTCTAACACATCAGGCCCTGTCCTACAGCTGGTGTTGATTTTTGACACCTTGTGGTTTTCCAGGCTTTTTGTCTTGTTGCTGTCCTCGGCCTGTACCAGGCATACCTCTGCCACGACCTCCAAAAACACCTAAAAGAGCAAAAGTGTTCGTTAATATTCTGTGTGCATGAAAAAAATGTGCCCTTAACTTTAACGGAATGTGATTTTTTGATAAAGTACAGTCATACAGTACAGGGGGGTGGGTTCAAATGCATCCTACCTCTTCCGGCCCCGCCTCCTCTTCCAGGTCCGCCTCCTCTGCCCTTTCCTTGTGGCTTATTCTGCTGCATTCCACCTCGGCCACGCCCCTTTGACAATACTTCCTCTTTTACCATATCTATGATTTCATCAGGGATTCTTAAGTATTTAATAGTGCTTCCTCTGATGTAACATTCTGGCATCCTCCAAAACTTATCTCCATCCTTTAAAACATGACATCATTTCCATTTAGATTTAAATCTTGTGAACTCTCAATAGTGTTTTTCAGTCATTTTTAAAATATTCTTAAGAATCCTGGACCTCTCAAGAGATCATGTTTTATTTACCCGTGATGTGCAAATAACTTCTCTTAAATTGATGTTCATCCAGTTGTCACAGCTGACCAGATGGCCATTGTATGTCTCACCATTCTTCAACTCCACCAGCTGGAAACAAAAGCAGGCCGACTTAACCCAGAAAGCTACGAAACTGACCATTCCTTTGATTTTTGGTGTTAGATGGTTTTAATTTCCCTGACATAAATACTGTGGCAGTACAGTCATGACATCACATGTTAACAGAGCACAAAAATTGCTCACATTTTCATTATCCTTGGTTGCAGAACTCATTTATAACATTGCCATTTAAAACTCCTCAATAAGAAATAGTAAATTGCAAAAGAATAGTATAATATAAAACACGGACTTTAAATCATTCTACTTAAATATATGTTAATATATAAGCAAGTTCAGCGTAGTTATGTCACTCACAATACTTAAGGAAGAGGACCTAACCACTGAACTCTTCTGCTGCTGTTTCCATGGTAACGGAAAATTCTCGTTGATGGATGGATTTTCGGGATTATGGGCAGTGTAACACTTTACCAGAAACTTCGTAATTCAATATTTTATTTTAAAAAATCGATTTGAAATTACACTAACATGTTACGTACACATATCTTCACTTAACCCGTACGTAAATATCAATCGCTAAAAATAACATTCTATCGGTGTAGGAAATTAATGGAAATTCCATATTGTTTTATTCTTTACTGCTACCATGTTTTGCCATGATAACACGTAGGATTTGTGACTAGTTTGTGGACACAGGATATGATAGGATAGAAAAGCTGTAGCATGTTTTGGTGCTTCATACTCACCATCGGGTGGTTTTGCGCTGTCTTCAGTAAAGATAACGGGAGCTGGAAAAGAAACGCAAATCATACGAACCACATCGGACAACACACGTGATTCTGAAACTCATGCTGGTGATTTAATGTCTTCAGAAAAGCTAACTACTTTAATACTAAATAAAGCTACTAATCGTCTTGTGTGAATCGCGTGTGGTTGTAAAGCGGTATACCGCCTTTCATATAGTTTATTTTTTTACATCAGAAGAAATAGATTATGTTTTATTTAAACAAGAGTCAAACGATCGAAGATCAAAATATCCGTAAACAAGGTGTTAGAGCGACAAACTTCCAACACTTCAGTGTAATCTACTGCAGACTTTGTTGATCATCTGACTTCCCACCAAGATTATAAACGCCCGCTTACCATGTTAAATAAATGACCAATTTATCTTTTAATGTTGACTGAATCGTTGTTTTGAAATCATTAAGGTTTGTTGTATTGTTTGTTTGTATTCTCCATACAAAGCGGGCAAACAGAGTACGTTTACTGATTTACTTCCCGGTGAAGTCGGAAATTGTCAAAATAAAAGTCTTAAACAATATATTGCTGGTATTTCTGATATTTATTTTAAAAGTAGGTTTTACGTTTGAAATATTGCAATATTTTTATACAATACATTAAGTGAAATTTATGCTGTATACACACATTATGTACAGTATCAAACATGATGTTTCAAGAGTCCACTGTTGTGTTAGCAGTGTGCTTTTTCTTCTCCTTTTTCTTCTGGGGGTGTTCTTTAATTCTTCCTTTTGATTTATTCTTCTTGCCCTTGATCTTGTCTAGCTCACTTCCTATTTTTTCTTCCAAATCTGGATCCTGTGATTTATGTAAAAATAAAAATATTGACAAACGGGAAACCTGAACCACATGCACAAATGCACACTGTCCTTCTGCATGTACTTTAGCGGCCTGTATCAAATCATGACATTACAGACAGCCTTACTTCCATAAACTTTATTTTTTGACAGTGTAATAAAAGAAGTCACTCACTTTTCCCTCCAGGATCATCTGTTTCCTTTTGTTTATCTTTTTTTTCTCATCAAAATCAGTTGATTCCAGTTTCTATAACAGCAAATATTAAAATTAAAAGGAGGCTCTGTATAAATTTAAAAAAAACACTAAAACTTTAGAATCTTACAATTTCAGATTGTCGTCTTGTTACATTGACTTGTGTGAGGATCTTCAAAACCTCTTTTTCTTCAACAGGAAACTCCTTCAATTTCACCTCTAAACACAAAAACTCAGTTATATTCTTTTAGCATATTATTTTGCATTTAATGACAATACTGTATAGGAGGGTTCAGCTTTTTGGCATTTTTTCTTAATGTGCAAACCCTGTAAACTCATTACACAGACAGACTTCATTTAGACCTTATTTTTTACATTTATTTAGACAAACGTTTAAACAGTGTCATAGGTGAACTTACGGATCTGTTCCTCAATGGCATTGACCAGGTGGATGTCATACTGTGTGACCAGTGTGATGGATACACCATTTCGGCCTGGACCACAGAAAAAGGATAATGTTAGCTGATTACTCACGTCACCAATACTAATAATACATCAGCACTAAACTCACCAGCTCGAGCAGTTCGTCCCACTCTGTGGATGTAAATTTTTGGCAACCCTGGTGTGTTTTGATTGATAACAACTTGTACTGTAGGAATATCCAAACCCCTTTAAATAAACACACACAAATTAATGAGAATCAACTTATCAAATTAAAAAGGAACAAATTATAAATGACAAATGGGCTTTTCACACTTGTTAGTTTTAATGCAAAATCGTTTTTTAAAAGGTGCATAACAGAGATTGGAATCTATTACGAGAGTGTAAAAATGTTTACCTGGCAGCAACATCTGTGGCTATGAGAATTTTGAAAACATTGGACTTGAACTTCGCAAGGTTGGCAAAACGCTGCCTCTGGAAAACAACACAAAGAAAACATTAGTCCAGACATTAGGCACAGAGTAACAACTAATTTAAACTATATAGCATGTCATTTACCTGCTTCATCATAGAGTGCAGAGAGATAGCTGGAAAATTAAATTGACGCAGCATCATAGTGAGTATCTGACAGTTCCTGTAATATTAATAAAGATTATCACAACACCATCTTAAAATATTAACCCGGTTAATTGTTTCGATTTCTCTGAAACTTACTTGCATGTGTTGGTGAATATTATGACAGACCAGTCGTCATGTTCATCCTGGAACTTCTGGATTAGATGGACCAGGTACGCATCCTTGACCTTCTCAGGAGTGAGGATGTATCTCTGATCTAACTCTTCTACAGTCCTCGCCCTGACGAAGAAAGAAAGCTTTTATTTTTACCCAAGTAAAACAGAAAACTTAGACTGAGACTTTATAAAGCCAAAATCTTCAAAACCTCCAATTTGTGTATGAACTACAGCAACGTCATATACCAAAAAACTAATTTGTTAAAAAAATATTTTACAAATAAGAGGTACTTTATCTAATATGATTTTCATTTAATTTGTAATAAAACTCCCAATATAAGCCTCAACTTGCTTCAACATGTATCAGCCACATTACACTGAAATAATGAAGATCTGTCTCGTGTCTTAACAGCAGCAGCATCATTTCAAACTCTGTGACTCTTTACACTCGCTCTGGATCTGAGAAAGGATTTACTCTGATTTGTGCTCCCAGAAGAAAGGCCTGTTCATGGCGATGCTCTGAAGCTGCTGCAGTGTGTCTGTTAGAGTAGCACTAAACAGCAGCGTCTGACGTTTTGCGGGCACAACACTGAGAATGACCTCCAGGTCTTTAGTGAAATCAGTGCAGCCCTGCTCCAAAAGACGATCAGCTTCATCCATGATCTGCCAACAACCACAGAAGAACTGCTTTAAAACATGCATGCTTTCAAATATTTAAAAGTAAGCATTAATCGAAAAATAAAAATTCTTCTTAAAATGTAATCGAAGCATCTTACTAGGAACTGGATTTTGTTCAGGCTGATGGTGTCAGAGCTTCTGATATGATCAGCAAGTCGTCCTGGTGTAGCAACAACAACATGTGGCTTTCTCGACAACTCCAAACCCTGGGCAACCATGTCTTGTAGAAGATAACACAATATATTGTATTCTGTATATATTACACATTTCTAAAAATAGTTACCAACATAGGTTCCACGCCAGTCACTTGTGTTGACTATGTACTGATAGTACTGTACTGTACACATCTAATGCTTAATTTCTAGCTGATAGAACATTTCAGAATTGAACACAATTAGAAAATGTAGATGTATTAACAAAATGTCAAGACTGTAATTTTCATAAACATCCCAGGAACAGGAAACATCCCAGGAAAGTCTTAAATAATAAATAATAGGACGAGGATTTGTTTATTAAATGGGTCCTACTGTGTGTGACTCTGAATATGGTCTTACCCATTCCACCCACAATAATGCAGTCCTTCAAACCTAGTGGCTTTCCCAAAGCTCTGAACTGTTCTGCTATCTGGTAAGCAAGCTCTCTGGACAGACAGAAAGAGACACAAAACATCTTAATTTATTTCCTGCACCGCTTAAAATTGTGAAATATCTGTTAATGAAGATTACACTGTCACCTCTGACAAATAATTCATAGAAGAAAACGAATATTTCAGGGTAAACAACTGACAATTTAACAATCGAGTAAAGGTGTAAACCTGGTGGGGGTTAAAACCAAGCAGAAAACACCATACGGGTCCTCAGACAACTTTTGCAGCACTGGGAGAACAAAAGCTGCTGTTTTCCCACTTCCTGTTTTTGCACAGCCCATGCAATCCCGACCTGCGTAATGGACAGAAGGGAGATGATGCAAAGATTACTTCTTACTGTTTACCGCAACCACCAATGACACGTGAAAGTACAGTCAACTTATTATAGTGCATCTGTAATCTTTTTATGACTATGATCTGGCTATTTCTATCAGATTAGTGCTGTAATAAAGCAGATCTACATACTTACCCTCCAGTATGGCAGGGATGCATTTCTCTTGAACCGGGGTTGGCCGACTTATGCCCATTTGCTTACACTGCTGGATCAACCATTCACACACGCCGATAGACTCGAACGTGGCCATTTCCCACGGCTATTAAAAATACTTAAATAAACAGCCAACGGCAATATTATCTTCTTTGAATGGTCTGTCACAAAGTTCCTCGTGTACGCGTGATTCTCGGACGGACGCGTAAATTATACGTCATGTGATGACGCAAAAGACTGCGCCTCTTACGGTCAGAGGCGCACAGCTGCGCGTTTTCTGAGCAAAAAAATAAATGAGAGGAAATATTTTGGATAAACATTTTAACCTGTTTCGATCGCTCAGGACCATTCACTCACAAAGGAACTACCATTACTAATATTAACTATCATAACACATACTTTTATTTTGAGTAACAGCGTTAATTGGGCAAATGAAATGCGGGGTTGTGCGGGAGTGGCGTGTTCGTGAGCGCGCAGCAGCTGCGGGGTCGCGCAGGTCGGAGGGTGAGAGGTGTGCGCAGGTGCGCTGAATTCTCAGCACCTGGGTTGCGTCCTTTAGTACAGGCCGTGCAGTATTAATGGGGGTATAAATCATTACCTTCCTTTATTTGATTAACATTGTTTCGTAGCATTCTATGCGTTTTTTTTTTTTGAAATTGTAAATGTGTGATTTTTGTTTGTTGTTGAGTATGTGTTTTGTTGTATATTTAGTAATATTGAGCATGGTTAGCGGTGATTTGGGCTTCTCCACATGATGACCTTCCTCATCATCGCTGAGTATGGCGGAGTCGGATGGTGTGGAGTTCTCTGTGAATCGAGCTCAAAGCAGGTAGGCAGGCATGCAACACCAGATGTTGCATGCGATGTTACCGATGAATAGAGAAGCTTTCCAGAACTGTGTTTAGTTTATTACTAGTGTCTGGAAGCTAAAGGTATTGGTTATAACTATTGCTTATATTCTGCGACCTTAGGATAAGAGCAGCTCAAAGCAGGTAGGCATGCATGTATGCAACAGCAGATGTTGCATGCTATGCGTCTGATGCATAGAGAGAGGCTTTCTAGAACTGTATTTGGTTTAATATTAATGTCTGTATAGAAAACAATTTAACCAATGGATGTGTGATGTGACCTTATGAGAAGAGAGACATTTCTGTCATCGGGGACTAATACTGGTACAAGATCAGTATTATTCCTTAAGTTTTAAAGAAATAAGCGTTTAACCATCATGCTCTGATTGAGGTTTTAGAGACCCCACAGCTATTTTATTAGCTTAACAGATCATTTTTGTGTATGTCTCTTTGCTAAGTCCCTATTTCCTGTAACAGAAACAAAGTAATTACTTCGCAATACACTATACAAATTATTCAATCATTTCTGTCTAATGTGTTTTAGGTTAAAGAAATGTATTCAAAAAGTAAAATTAAAGGTAAATACAGTAAATAGCTATATATACTTTGTCATCACGAGCTTCAGGTGAGCATTTTTATCGTTGGGTGACTAATGGGTTGTGGATCCAGTTAGGTTCTTTCTTCATTTTAATGAATAATTTAAAAGTAAGCGCCATTACAGGGATCATGTTGATGCACCAGTTTAGAAAATGAGACCAGCTGGTGGAGCGTCTGGAATCAGCAGACGCATCAAGCTACTTCTGAAGTTCTATTGACTGTAGGCAGAGATAAAAGCAGGGAGTGGTAAAGGATAAAGATCCTTCTCTCTGTTTTTCCAGCATGGCTAACAACAAGAATAGCTCACTTCGTTGCACTTTCTCGGCCCCCAGCCACAGTAACACTCTCTTAAGGGGCTTGTCTGCGTTGCGAGCTCAGGGTCAGTTGCTGGATGTGGTTCTGGCCATTGACAACGAGCGCTTTGAGGTTCACAAAGCTGTTCTGGCTTCCTGCAGTGACTACTTCAGGTGAGACATTACACAATTTACAGCACTGGCCAATAGAGGGGGACTTTATTGTAAATGCAGAGGGATTAATCATATAATTTTATTTCTTTTTTTAATGAAATGGTTTGTTGAGCACAACGTTTTTCCTGTATTGACATATTTTTTATTGAACCTTGTTAAAGTTGTGATGGACCGTATCTTTAAGTATTTTCACATTTTTTCCCAGTGTTGGAAAAATCACCATGTGCACATTTCAATAGCCACTTTCTCTGACCTTAGACGTATTGTTTCACTTACTAGGTATATTATATGCTATTACTTGTTTTAAACATTAATAAAGGAAGCAAATATTATTGTAAAATTATTTAGTTTGCCTTTTGCACACTTGTTAGTGCTTGCACTAATGCTTAACCCAGGTCAAAAAAAAAAGCCCAGCGTAAAATATACCTGTATAGATTGGAAAAGATATTTTGTAAATTTCTAATTTAAAAAAAAAAAAAAAAAAAAGATTTGAAATGACTTAAGGAGAAATTATTCCTTGAAGCATAAAGGTGTCAGATCATTTCTGTAACACGCTATCTTCCTGATCCACACAGAGCCATGTTTACTGGAGGAATGAAGGAGTCAAACCAGGACACCATAGAGCTAAAAGGTCTATCAGCCAGAGGGCTGAAGCACATTATTGATTTTGCCTACAGTTCTGAGGTAACGCTGGACCTGGACTGCATTCAGGATGTTCTTGGAGCGGCTGTGTTCCTGCAGATGGTGCCTGTGGTGGAGCTTTGTGAGGAGTTCCTGAAATCGGCCATGAGTGTAGAGACTTGTCTGAACATCGGTCAGATGGCCACCACCTTCAGCCTCTCCTCCCTCAAACAGTCGGTTGATGCCTTCACGTTCCGTCACTTCCTGCAGATCGCTCAGGAAGAAGACTTCCTTCACATTCCAATGGAACGACTGGTTTTCTTCCTTCAGAGCAACAAGTTGAAAAACTGCAGTGAGATCGACTTGTTCCATGCAGCGATCCGTTGGCTGCAGCACGATGAGTCCAGGCGAACTGCAGCCAGTGAAGTGCTTTGCCATGTGCGCTTCCCTCTTATGCGGTCTTCTGAACTGGTGGACAGTGTCCAAACAGTCAACATCATGGTGGAGGACGTGCTGTGTCGACAGTTTCTTCTGGAGGCCTTCAATTATCAGATACTTCCGTTCCGACAGCACGAAATGCAGTCGCCACGAACTTCCATTCGGTCAGATGTCACGTCGCTGATCACGTTTGGCGGGACACCGTACACTGACAATGACAGATCCGTTAGCAACAAAGTCTACTATCTGCCCGACATCACAGCACGACAGTTTAAAGAGCTAACAGAAATGGAGATGGGATGCAGCCATGCTTGTGTGTCAGTTCTCGACAACTTTGTGTACGTGGTGGGTGGGCAGCATTTGCAGTACCGAAGCGGAGAGGGGGCGGTTGACATCTGTTTCCGTTACGACCCCCATCTGAACCAGTGGCTTCGGATCCAACCCATGCAGGAAAGCCGCATTCAGTTTCAACTCAACGTACTGCATGGACAACTTTTTGCTACAGGGGGACGCAACAGGTCTGGAAGCTTGTCATCCGTAGAGTGCTACTGTCCCAGGAAAAATGAATGGACCTATGTGGACTCCCTAAAGAGGAGAATATGGGGTCATGCTGGTGCTTCATGTGGTGGTAAACTTTATGTCTCTGGAGGTTACGGGGTGTCCGTGGAGGATAAGAAAACTTTGCATTGTTATGATCCAACCTCTGATCAGTGGGACTTCAAGTGCCCTATGAATGAGCCACGAGTCCTGCATGCTATGATCAGTGTCAATAACCGCATTTATGCCCTTGGTGGCAGAATGGACCATGTCGACCGTTGCTTTGACGTTCTGGCTGTAGAGTATTACATTGCAGAGTCCGATCAATGGACAACAGTCAGTCCGATGCGTGCTGGTCAGTCGGAGGCTGGCTGCTGCTTGCTGGATAATAAGATCTATATTGTCGGTGGATACAACTGGCATCTCAATAACGTCACAAGTATTGTGCAGGTTTATAACACGGAGACAGATGAGTGGGAAAGAGATCTTCATTTTCCAGAATCGTTTGCAGGAATAGCTTGTACACCTATTATACTTCCTCAAACCACCTCTCAGCGCTAAGAGTTTGGTCTATACAAGGCACATTCTTTTTGGGTGCTGTTTTCCACCCAAATAGCAGGAAACATAATTATATAGCTAATTGGAAGTTTTTCCATCATTAAGATAACAGGGGTCATTGTCTTAATCCTAAATATCCTGTGTGCTACAAAGCACAAATAATACGAAGCCTGTGTATACTGGTGTGATTAAATGATGGGAAAGCATTCTTGATGAGCTTTTCCATCCTTTAAAAACGTAAAAGATTCAACGGCACACTTCCCAAACAGTTTTGCTTTATTCATTCAAGTCTGTTGTCAAGGGGGATCCAGTGGGTACTTGTATGAAAGTAAATGACACGAGAGCGTGCACATTTGCAGCAATATTTACACAAACTGTGTCACAGTCTGATGCATATTTTAAAAAACATTTGGATATCATAGTTTATCTTTCTACATCTGAACAACCAAGAATTTCTCTAGCTAGCCAAATAGCAGAGGGCCTAAGGTAACGTAATGATATTAAAATGCTTTTTGAGAAGTGATGTAGTTTTGACCCTTCTTGAACATTGCCTAAGTGTTGTTGGTCCACTTGGGTATGACGTCAATGTGTACTTTCAGGGTACAAAACTGCATTCAGACAGGATGTTTACAAATGTCATTGAATGTGAAACAATTTGTGTGAGAATAGTTTCACAAACAGATTGGTTGCACAGTGATTCTCACTGCTCATGTTTCGTACACAAAGCCCAGTGTAGTTGGACATGACTCAAAGATATCTGCTTAGTGATTAAATAAAAACAATAGTATTGATCTTACGTGTTGTACCTCAACCATGTGCATATTTATCATAATTTGTAGCCAAAACACTACAAGCAACATTTAGTGGCAGCTAATATTATAAAATATATCATAGTTATATAAAATATTAAAATATAAAAACATAAAATATTAATATATTTTAAAATATCCATGAAGCTGACAGTTCTATTATCAACCTCCTGTTTTTTATTGGGTTTTCTATCAACCATTAAAAAAAAAGCTGTAGGGATGAAATTCATACTGGCCAATGTTTTCCCTCAAACACATTACAGAGGAAATTTATAAAATATGACTTCATTTAAAAAATGTTAAAGAATTGACTTAAATGAAGAATCTCCCTGTTATATCCACTGTTATAGTTACTTTATATGGTATACTACAGCTGAATTACATTTTGACAAATTGAGCTATTAACAATTGTATTTTTCCACCAACTAAGCAAGCACATTTCATTATGCACTTTAATCTGTAACTTGATGACTGGCATATTAAAAACATGCATTGTCTGAATGTGTAAGTTACACAGTATATATGTTAAGAGACTGGAGACATGGCAGAAGCTGGTGGTCTTACAATGTATTGATTACTTAAAGTCTCTTTTCATACATTTGTGTTGTGGGCATGTTTTCCATACAGACTACGAATGTGTAAACACTACATTCTGAATTTAGAAACTTCCTATAAAGTGTTTTTCTAAAGTGTGAATGTTTAGAAAATGTTAACTTGTTTGATTTGCTCCTTACATTTATGTGTTACTGTTGTAGTATTTTACATTTTCCTTTAAAAGAATATTCAAAAAAATATAAGGCTTCAGTACAAGTCTGTGGCATTATGTTGTTTGAGTGTTTCTGTAAGGCTCTTACTGTGGAAGTGGGGTAAAGTCCATATACATTTAAATGGATTCAAAAGCGTAACCACTATATACAAACATATACATATATTCATATACATATGTACATACACACAAACACAGAGGACAGTGTAGAAGAGACACAGAAGGCAGGAAGTGAGTTTGGGAAAGGACCTTAAGCTTCACCCTATTGTAAGTGCCTCATTAAACCCAATTAACAAGGGACCTGACTAAATAAGTATGTGCCATTAATTCTGTTAGTGGAGCCTGGAAGAATATTCCTTCAAGGTATTTGTGCTTTCCAACTGTTAGTTAACTTGCATTACAGGGTGAATGACTGTCATCATCAGCTCAGGGCTCATTTATAGGCTAAGATGGTAACCTTTGAAATGTAGAGGTTGGCAACATCTGGGTTAAGACTGCTACCCGGCTGGGTCACATTAACCAATGGCCTTTAATCTCTTCCTAATGAATTAATTTTACAGGTTAGCCTTAATTAACCTGTTGAAAGCACTAAAAGTGCAGTCTGATGCTTTTTAAATGTAACCATTTCTTAAATATTTTTGGAACTTGTAAAAGCCCAATCTGCTTGTACCTTGCAATTTCAAATATCTGTTTTAGTTTTTGTTACAAAGATGTTCAAGTAAACTTGAAACAATTAATACAATTCTGAATTTATGTAGTAACTTTGTGGTATTATACATTTTGAAATTTATGAATGTATTCTTGGTAGCACTTTTTGCAGTTGCGCTTTATGTCTTCCATGTATAATTTTGTGTGTTTTACGTTCTTGCTTTATCCATTTGCTATGTTGCATCCTTTACAATGTCATCTAAATAAACATGCTCTAAATGTTTATTGATTGGCGCCTGTCTACAGTTTATGCAATCAATGATGTAGCATTACTAAATGCTTTATTTACATCGAGTATGAAATGTTTGTTGGTCATTCTGTTGTGGACAAGGTTTTTGTTCTGTTCTTATTGCAGTGAAATCAAATTGAACACTATTTTACAGGCCAGTAAAAAGTATTAGGACACTTAGCCAAATGTATGAATTCCATTGCACTGGACAAACAAAAACTAATTTTTTTACAATTTACAAGTCATTTTACAATGACTTTCATCCAAATAGTGTCAAAGGGGGTTTTAGTTGATGTATGAAGTTTGTGCACTAATATTAACACATGGTACCCTAGCAGAGTAAGCAAGAAAAAACAAAAATTATTTAACTCAAACCCTAAAAGGAAGGAATATTTCATCAAACAATAAAGGAAAACCAAGAATGTTAGGCTTTTTCCATCTTACGTTCTTTGCTATATTTCTTACCAAATTTGTCTGCCCCATTTACCTGCCATGTCATAATCATACTGCGTGTCCATCTTCACACTTCTACCACTGCCCTAAAGCTACTGCATCAGTCCTTGAGTTGCCAGCTATTTATTCCTGAAATCAATACACATTAAGAACAAGATCAATTTTCATTTCTTCAGCAGGACATTGTAAAAGTTCCACAAAATCCATATCCAAAAAGCTCCATATTTTTCCACACCTGCATTTTCAAAGTACGGAAAAAAACTCTGGTTACCTTTGTAACCTTGGTTCCCTGAGAGACAGGAACGAGACACTGAGTCAGTAGCTGACACTAATCCCTAATCACCCTTTAGCGCAGCCACCATAGCATACAAATAGCTGATCACAGTGTCAAAAAGAAGCAGAGAGATCAGCCGAGATCCACACAGCCTTAACAGGGCATAGCGTTCGATGTGCTTCAGCATCCTGAGAGGTTGACGGCTCAAAGAGAAAAACAGGCAAAGTAATGACTAGTGCTCTAATGACGTCGACAGCAACTTACCTAGGGCACATACCCTTGTTTTAGCCTTAAGGTAACACTACAGTCACCAGGGCCAAACTGCATGCAATTGGCACTGACAGAGCACTTGCAAATGGCCTGTGAGCTTATCAGAATCCAGGTCAAGAAGTAAGGCTGCTTTGATGGAGACTTCTCTTAAAGTGACCAATTCGAATGGAGAGTCAAAAAGTGCTTTTAGCACCAATGACAAGTCCCATGGTGGCACAGAATGAGGACGAAGAGGATTTTCAGGATTTTTTTAAATATTTAAAAAAGCAGCCTCAAGATAGCACACCATTAAAGCCATCTGACAAACCAGGCCTGAATGAGCACAGGGCAGAACTCTCTTTGTCACCTGCAGGAACAGAGGACACATGAGACAGAGCAAGGTGCTTGAGGGCCAGTCCTCCGACACACATTCTCCTCCTCCGAACAACCCCATCAGTAGCTGGGCTTGGTGTCCCATGAGGAACTGTGTCTGCGGTGGGGGGTCCCCTTGGATCCATGATGCTTTTTAGGGAGGGTGTTCCAGTCAGCCTTCTTAAGCTTAGAGAGGGTGAACCAAAGGTGGTAATGGAGAACCACCAAAAAGCCCATAGGCTTGTTTGTTTCTAAATCTCCTTTCCATACCATTTATTTGGGAATTAATAACAATTAATAATTGTTAAACTATATGTATTTAATCCGTTGTATGAATCATAACAGCTAATATTTAATCTAATTTATATTTTTATTTTACTATATAATATTGAACGTGTATAAACGCGTGTACAAAATGTACAAACATACATTTTTTTATCTACAGGTAAGTTAAAAAGTATCAATATTTTTTAATTTTTTAAAATATAAATCTAACAAGCATATGGAATACATTTATGCAGATTTGATTTCACTGTTCACTGTAAATTTAATAATATTAGGAAATTCTGGTAACACGTGTTTTTCCAGAAAGAACATTATCCATCATCTTTTGTGTTTTATTGATTTCTGCCATAATAAGCATTTTGAAGCATAAATAGTAACGGAGAGAGCATGTATCCAGACTCTCAAGCATTCCATTGAAACACCTACAATAACTAAAGAAAAACGCAACATGTACAAAATTTAAATATATTTAATCACAACAACCATCATGTATGTATGGACCCATTGATGATAGTGGTGGGTGTGTTTGCTTTATCAATGAGATGCTTCAGCGGTGGACTGTCACTGGACTTCAATGCCCAGAACTCTGCCCGTGATGACGCGCCGCCGCAGCACACAACGCGTTTCACGCAACGCTCTGTGTTTTGGAGAAGAACGGAAGATGGCGACCTCAAACAATCCGCGAAAATTCAGCGAGAAAATCGCCCTGCACAACCAGAAGCAGGCGGAGGAAACTGCGGCGTTTGAGGAGGTTATGAAGGACCTGAGCATCACGCGTGCTGCACGGGTAAGTGTGTCACGGCCAAACGGGCACTGGCGAACTAAAGCACAGGTGCAATGTAGGATTTACACTGAAATATGATTGAATCCCTTTTGTCGACCGAGAGTCGTCATAATTCAGCGAAGGGCGATTATTATGCCCCGGTGGCTAAGCGTAGGGGCAGACTGATCAAATGAATGGGATGCTGAGACTGCACCGCTGTTAGTGATGATCGGTCAGTGGCCGTACAGATGTCATGCACATCTGCAAAGGGCTGCGAGCCTGTTCTGGCCTATGGAACTAAATACATTTCACTCTTTCATTTCTTGTTCTGTTGATGAGTTGTATTGGTGTTCGTTTTAAATAATGAAATGTCATGTGGAAAAATCCGGGGTTAGTTGTCACAAGGAGTTTTCATTAACTTAAATTACTCTAATTCAGTCCAGTTACACAAATGCTTGTTTTTTCTGTAAGTATTTTTTAAATTATGATTTGTTCATATAAAAATTTGAATTATGTTTGCCATACTTCATACAAAAATGAAGTATCATCACCTAGTTGTTGATAAACAAGTAAACACAAGCAAACACGCTGGCATACACTTAGGCATAAACTCAAATTGTAGATTTTAACAGAAAGTTAAAGTAGATTTTAACAGAAAGGTTGAGCTTTATTCTCAGAACAGCAATACTTTTTTCAGGTTGGGGCAAGTTGTGACATATGTCTTATGTTTTCATTTTTTGCAGTTCTTTATAACGACTTCAGCTGCTTAAAACAATTCTTGGCGTGTTGCTCTTTTTTAAGTATTTTTCTAGTTTAAATTGTTAACAACTTTAAATTATTGTAAAGTTTAAAAAATTAATTTTAAAATGGAAATTTGATTTTTTTTTTGTATTTAAGACTTTAAGGTCTTTGTACTTCTATATCCCTATAGCAAAATTTACTTACAAAATATCCCTACCCTGAGAAACAGTCAGTGGAGTAATAAGTGTGACAAATAGCTCTGGTCCTTCTGTCACTGTGCCTAAATGACAAATTCAGACCTCCACAATGTTCCTTTGCATCGCACTGAAGCATTAGATGTGACAGGCTTATAATAAGTTGATGTCTCCATTCTGCTCTTTCCTCTCACTGGTGGCTTCTCTCATGCCTCACCTGATGAAGTGTTCAGTGTCTGCTCATTCATGAGTTCATTGCATCATTCACTGCTTCTTTTCACACACTGTTATTTTGCACAGCTGCAGCTACAGAAGAACCAGTATTTGCAACTAGGCCAGAATCGCGCTCAGTGCTATGGAGGGTCACTGCCCAATGTCAATCAGATTGGAAATAGCAACACTGACCTCCCTTTTCAGGTGAGACCTTAGAACTTCATAAGTTTGAAAACTGTTCTGTCTGTTCCCTGGTCTAGTCACTGATCTAGTTGTTACTGTATACTTTTATACAGTACGTTTTGAACTCTGAAACTAAATAAGGCAGAATGTTTTTATTAATGATTATTCCAGACTTTCAGAAATGTCCTCTGGTCAGGCTCAGGCACTTGTTAATTATAACTTGATTTTATACAGAATAGCTAGAAAATTAACAGGATTCAACAGAATGAAAATAAAGAGTAATTTTCTTGCTACTCTTTAAATAATCAAGTTGAATTTAAAAGCATTTAAGTGTCTGAGCTTGACTAGAGGACATTTCTAGCATAAGCATTATAGTATTCGTAAAATTACTTAAAATAACTAAATTTTTAAAAAGTTAATGCTGTTATTTACCACCAAAGACATTTTGTCTGGCTTTTGTTTAGAAAAGGGATATTACAAAATAATAAAATGAAAACAATATTCCCAAGAAAACATTTCGTTTGAAACATTTTGATAAGACAAAGACAAAAGTGAACATCCGGAATACTTGACAAATTGACAGTTTTTAATTTTAGTGGGTAATGCATGGCACCTAAAGATATGGCAAAAATCACAACAATCACCATACACATTAAAATTCACCTCTGTGTTCACTTAGTACATTTCTGAAAAACGACAAGTAAGCAAGATGATTTTCATCCACAAACATTGTGAGTTTACAAAGTGTATCTGACTAATTTAGATCGATTATGTCCATGTGTCTTAATATATCAGAAACCTTTTCAAGTGTAAATTCTAAAATGTACTAA
Source organism: Ambastaia sidthimunki (assembly GCA_036877625.1). Classification (NCBI taxonomy): domain Eukaryota; kingdom Metazoa; phylum Chordata; class Actinopteri; order Cypriniformes; family Botiidae; genus Ambastaia; species Ambastaia sidthimunki. Next base: position 226,658 of record JAZGTK010000032.1, read on the forward strand.
ATCGTAGGAACGACCCATATTACCTTACTGTAAAACACAGTTTTAACCAAAAATTCGTATCATTTTACTGTTCAAAGAAGTGTCCTGTACCTAGAGAAGAAGTGATCATGAAGGCTTCAAAAAGTGTTTTATCATTGCTCTTCATTTCTGATGCTTTAGCTTGATATGTCCAGATTCTCATTTGCTTTAAGCGTTCATTCTGCCAGTCCATCTACTGTGTGAAAGATATATCGCATTTCATTTGCCCATCATCAGTTTTGAGACCAAAATCCCTTAAATCAGAATACTTTACAGACAACAGTTTTGGACACCAGTAGGACAACCCGACATCACGGCCTGGTGGACCGCGTGTATCGTGACAGAAACCGCATCGCTTCACCGCACCGCAGACCTCTCTCTGTGGACAAGCATGGACGTCAGATATCCTTCTTCTGTTGTGCCAGGCTTTCACTTCACTAATGTGTGTTTCTATGTGTGCTTAAGACATTTTTCTTAACTCATAATTACATTGACAGCTGCCCATACGGCTCTGTGTATCTGTCACCACCCCCTGACACAAGCTGGAGGAGGTAAAACTTTTTCCTCACAGACTGAAGAAGCAAACTTGTGCAGAGGTCATAAGTGATTCTCTGTAAAATGTTGGCTTCACTTCTGTTGCTGTATTTGCTGGTTTGCCGCAGGACCAACTCTGACTCAGCTCTCCACCAGAGTGCTGTGACTCCTGCTCCACAGGAGACTTTTGTCGGTGGATCTCAGGAACTGCAGTCAAAGGGAGTTAAAACATGTAAGAATTTGGGACCTTTTTTATTGTTTTTGAAAAATCTGTTTTGGCAGGAAGAAAAGTAAAACGGGTGAACAAATCCCATAGACTTTTATCAAAGAAGCCATATCTAAACCCCAGAACACCATAGACAGAAAAGGAAATAGTTATATATTACTATATTCTGTGTAACAAGGTGTTTGTCCTCATTTATCATTATCATGTTCATTTAAATATGTGTTTGGCAAATGCTTTCATCCAAAGTGTATCCAGGCTATACGCTTCATCAGTACAAGCCATGGGAAATGAACTCCTGACCTTTGTGTTGGTACTGCCATGCAGTACCAGTTGAGTTACAGGAGCAATCACTTGAATGGAGTTCATAGAACAAGTGTTTATCTCTCTCTCTCTCCCTCTCTCCAGTGCTGTTGCTCACCCCTCCAGATACAGAGGACACAGAAACAGAGATGGAGAAAGACGAGCCAAAAGCACCTCTGCACTTGGAGTCTCATGATGTTCCTGGAATTAAGTGAGTTTATCACGAAATATTTGAAGTTCTCCTGCACCTGGGTGCAAAACATGCAACACTTTATAAACCTTTAGCAGAAAAGAGCTTTGGCAGAATCTTAAGATTGCACTTGCCAAGCTCAAAAAGCAAGTAAACAAATAACTTGGGTGAATAAATATAATTGCCAGCAGGATGGTAATTTCATTAGAATTTCATTTCTGTCATTGTTGACCCTGAGACAACATTCCAATCAACCAATCAGATTGTAGAGACTTTAGGATTGGCCATTGGGCTGGTGTTATTATGCAGGTCTAGCAATCCTGCTTAACCTTCCATCTGTCATCTTCTGTTGAATTTTTCCAGCATATTTCCATCTCCGGATCAAGACATGAACAGCTCTCTGATGCCATCGGCTCACAGCCCAGGCGGCTCTTTACCTGATCTGACAAACATCCAGTTTCCGCCTCCTCTTCCCACCCCACTGGATCCGGATGACCCTATTACCTTCCCCACACCCAGCAACACCTCTAACCTGACCACAAACCTGACGCATCTCGGCATCAGTGCCGCCAGCCATGTTCCTCCGACCCCTCCCGCCCAGCACACTGGCCCCACCCCCTCATCCAACATTAGCCCGCAGCAGCCCGTTACCAACCTCCCACCTGTGGTCTCATCCCAAATACCCATTGTTCAGGTAAGCCAGTCTCACACTCATTTTAATTATTTAGCAACTGGAGCATTGGATAGACTTCAGTGCTGCTCAGTACTCATTAGGTTTTACTATGAAGTTTCAATTGGCATTTCTTCATTGGTGTTTTTCACATCTGTTGTCATAGCCGATTGCAATGGACAGTCTGTCGCTGGAGCAACAGTTATCTCAATACTCTCTGCTGAGTTTGCTCAATGATCTTCAGAAACAGCCACACACGCTCCCTCAGAACATCCGTCTAATACGACTCCCGCCTCTTACTGTAAGCTCCACCCCAAGCACCACCCAAACTTCACTTGTCACCCAATCACAGACAGCCACAAGCGGAACTGCAGACTCAGTAAGTTTAATTTTGATGTACACATGCCATGTTTTACTCATTTTGTTTAGCTTTCCATTTTTCATCTAACAGTGTATATGTAGATGTTCAGCCATACATGCCATGTACTTTTTTAATTAGTTAATGTTCATTGATTAGATCTCTCACATAACTCTGTTAGGCCTCTTGTTCCCAACAGTACCGCAATCAAACCGGCTCTTCAGCCAATCAGTCGCCGACATCTCCAGTTTCCAATCAGGGATTCTCACCCGGAGGCTCGCCTCAAGTAAGACCTTGCAGTTTCATTCATCTATGGTGATTTTTATTTGTTTTTTTGTGGGTTGGGATATTTATTGCAATCTTTGACTACTGTTTCCATTGTAACCTTAAACAGTATTTTACTGTTTAACATTGTTTAATTTGTCTGATGCTCTTTTATCAGTTATCTAGAACATGCTGTTATATTTTTACATTATATTTTATAATAATTATCTATTTATTGGTATGTATTGTTTTGTTTCTTTTATTGTATGTATTGTTATTTGTTGTTTGGTTTGTTTTATCAGTATGTATTGTTATTTGTTGTTTGGTTTGTTTTATCGGTATGTATTATTTCTTGTTTGGTTTGTTTTATCTGTATGTTTTATTTCTTGTTTGGTTTGTTTTATCGGTATGTGTTATTTGTTATTTGGTTTGTTTTATTGGTATATATTGTTATGTGTTGTTTAGTGCTCATTGTGGTTCTTTTGTCCTCTCAGCACATTCCGGTGGTTGGTAGCATCTTTGGAGACTCATTCTATGAACAGCAGATTTCCTCTAGGCAGACCACTGCGCTCTCCAATCAGGTACATACAGAACATGTATAATGTAAAGCCAAGTGACTTTTTTTGTGTCAAATCATTTCATATGTACTTTGAATTAAAAAGTGACCAGAAGTGACTATAAAATGTGTGGGTGAGTTGTTAACTTAGCTGTTAGACATGATCACATTAACAGTGTAATAATCAGCCAATCACAGTGCCATCAGAGCCCGTCTCCTCTCACATGACTTGATAATTGTATTTCACGGGTAAATTGCAAATTAAGCAAATAATGTTTATAGAAGTCTAGATTAAGCCATTTGGATAATGTATATAAATGCTAATCCTAACGTTGCTGGTACAGTTGGAGCAGTTCAGTATGAGTATGATGGAGAATCCGGGCAGCTCCAGTCACTGTTCAACTCTGAATTACACACAAGCAGCCATGATGGGTTTAACTGGGAGCCACAGCAGTCAGCCAGACTCACAGCAGCTCGGCTACAGTAGCCATGGCAACATTCCCAATATCATTCTCACAGGTATTGTGCATTTCAATTCAATAAGAACTTTTTAAAAGATGTACCAACCATAGCTGGCTTTGACATGACATGTCTCTTCCTTTCTAAGTGGGCAGTTTTTAGAATAGATCAGAATAGATCATAGTATTGGCAGTTTCCCAATGTTTTTCCAAATCCAAATTCAATAACAGGATGTTCTACCTACCTGTCAGCCTAAGTGTCTTTATAATTCCAAACACTCTGCAATAAACCCTTTAAGTTTTAACAATAAAGATGTTGTTTACATTCATATTAATTAAAGAGCAATTTGACGAAATGGTGGGATCTTTTTCCCTTTTATGCTTTAAAAGCTAATTCGCTATTGCTAGCCTCAACAAAACTTTTTGATTATACTGTACATGTATGTGGGCAGAGACAAGTCCTGACTTGTTAAACTTCATCTTGCCTTCACACAATTACAGTAACTCACAGGAGACTCATCACAGGAGCTTTAGTGTCTCCCAGTTGGTACTTGCCACATCATGTCAACTGACTTGCTAACTTGTGTCTCATATTAGTGACGGGAGAATCTCCGCCGAGTCTCTCCAAGGACCTCAGCAGCTCATTGGCCAGTGATGTCAGCTTTGACGCAGACTCTCAGTTCCCACTGGATGAGTTGAAGATTGACCCCCTGACACTGGACGGACTGCATATGCTCAACGACCCGGACATGGTTCTTGCCGACCCGGCCACCGAGGACACGTTCCGCATGGATCGACTGTGAATCTGTGAATGCAATTTTAAGTGAGACATTCAGCTGCATGGCCTCTCTGTTCACCATCTGGTCAGTGGCCGTCCCCCCAGCCACCCACATAACAGCAGGCTGCCGAACTGCTTGTGGCCGGAGGCTGGTGGTGGGGGTTTGGGGGGTGAGTGGAGGTGGAATTGCTGTATCCACACTGGATAGTTTCCAATGCGCAATACTGTCCACTATCCACTCTCTTCTTTTCTATTTTGTTTTACATTTTGTTTGTTGTTTCTGTTTGTCTGTTGTTTTGTTTTGTTAATTTACTGTTCTTTATTCTTTTGTTTCTGGAGGCACATTGATTTTATTTTAGGGATTATAACATTTGGGTATTGTTTTGTTTGTTTGTTAATTAACGTTTGTTTCAGTATAATCATTTGTTAACATATTTGTAAATAGCCAAATTTTATCTCTGCCAGATATCTGTTTTTTAATGTTTACATAATTATGTCACACGTCCTAATGATCTGTCCATGTAATTATGTTTGTTAATTTATAAAACATGTTTTATATCCTCAATTTATAATAATTATTTTTATCATATTATTTATTTACGTTTATGTCATGTTAAGGAGCACTACTCTCCCAGATTGTGTACAAAGGGTTTAAGGGAGGTTGCTCAACAATTGCGGAAGGCATAAATCCTGCTTTACCAAAATGGCTTCCATAGCATTTCGTTTTGCTAGCATTTTATAACCTTCTAAAAATTTCAAGATGTCATAATTGGGGTTTTGGTATCTGTTCTTGTGATTCGTGACATTTCATGCAGAAGGACAGCAGTCTCTGGGGATTTTGTGGACACGTGACTTGGACGTCCTGTATCTTTATACATGTTATTTATTACTATTCAAGATTAATTGGCTGTGTTGTATGCTTCACAGGTGGTCATGTGACCTAAGAGCTGCTGCAGAAACCTGCTAAACACTGTGAGAGGACCTGATTTTGCCTTATAAAACAAAAATGCTGTTTTTAACTGTCAGTGTGTTTTTCTAACCGTCTTAGAAGTGTTTTTCTCTGCTGTCTGATTCGAGTTTGGCTGGAGTATTCTTGTTTCCACTATGCTGTTCTGTTCAGTACTGAATCATGTGTAGCTTGTATTTTTACTGCCAAACTTTAACTCAAGGCTCTGTTGTGAAGGTAATATCAACCTTATGGCTTGGGGAGAGTAATGCTCCTTATTCTCTGTGCTGTTTACGGGACTTTGTGTTTGTCATTTTCATGTGTATGTCGAGCCCTGTTGCAATTTGATCAGATTTTTTTTTTTTTCCTGTGTACTATAAGAAAGGCATTAAGGAATCACACATGTACAGCTCATAGAGTCCGGAGCAAAAGTCTGAGACCACATTGCAAATGAATGAAATGACCATATTAACTCCTTTGTGCAACAGGAAGATGTTGCTGCTTCCATTTAAGCACAGAAGAAGCTCTTTGAAATGTTTCTTAATCATGATGGGATGGCATGAAACAACAGGGCACAAATTGTGAAGCCCATGCCAGCTCAAGTATAAACTGTCCTTAAAGCAAAAGGAGGACATACCAAATATTTATTTTTCAATTAAAACTTCAAATTTATATACTGATATACAATTTGATGTACTGATTATTGATATAGTGATTATTAATTCAAAATGAAAAATGTATTAGAAAAGAATGTGAAGTAAAAGTGGTCTCAGATTTCAGACCTGATTGTACATTTGTCGCTCAAAAAAGTTAAATTCAAAATGTGTAACACTGGAGATTAATTAGTAAGAGATGTTTATTAATTTTCAGAGATTTTTCTGGATTTTTTCTGAAAGATTTCTGGATCAGTAATTTTGATTAGTTGCAGTCGGGCAGATTTGGATCATAGAAGTTAATGAATTGATAAACCTTCAATTAGTGATTCCTATGCAAATCTAAGGCATCGATCAACCAGTCTGATCGTGTCCCCAGGGCCAAGACATTAGGAAATGGTCAGATGTAGCTATCCTGTAATTAGACATTACAAAACAAACTGCAAAACTTTAGTTTTTTATCTTCAGACTGTGCCATTCAGAATATTTCTTTAGTTCATTTTTCACATGTTTACCTTAAGCTTGTGTCTCAAACATTCTGAATATAGTGTACATAAAGCTTATCACAGGAATATGATGACTGCATGTCAAAACAAGAAAATACCTTTGGAACAAGGTCTTTGTTAGCTTTTCGGTATGAGGTATTTATTAGCTTAGCTAATTCCAATAAAAGAATTACTGCACATAAAACAAAATAGACCCCTGAGACACAGTGCATGTATTAACTAATGCTAGTAGTCATTTTACTGGTTTATCACTGATAACGCGTCTCTGGTCATGTTTAGAAACGGAATGTATTTATTGGGATCCGTGTTATGATGAGTGCATTACACCAAAAGACCTGTTTGCTTGACCAAAGCACTACTGTTTAATTTCCTGACCTGATTTGTTGCTGCTTTATTTGGTCACGGTAGCATTTTTCTGTTCATTATGATTGTAGCATGTTTAATATCTTCAGTTGGGTCACTCCCCTGCCCTGTCAATTTGCTTGACACATTGCATCTTGAGTTTCTGTTTGAAATCCTGTCAGAAATCCCCAAGAAATGGCAGCTTTCATTCTGACGTATGTGCATTTTTTTCAAAAATGTAATGGCTGTTGCTCCTTAGAGCATCAGTTATGGTTTGCTCATGAAACTTGGACTGTTTTACCTTTAGAGAATGCAGACTGTTCAACGCTGTACATGAATTTCCCCTCCAGTGTTTTATGAAGGAATCCTTTGCGAACTGTTCTCTGCATTGCACTGAAAATTCAGAGGGAAAACAATTTGGAAGTGTATATGTGACTTCCCAATGCAAACTGAAAAAAGGGCTTATGATTGTTGCTTTAACATGTTAAACGTTAGGAGATGTGGGCAGACCGCATGTGTTTATTGGTCAAATAATATGATATTGATGCTTAGCATCTTGCTAACACATGCAGCATGCAGCCAAACTGCATGTTTGGAGTGTTTTGAACCGGTTTTAGCTAACAGTACGGCACTTATGTGTATGTTGGAACTGTTAATTCATGTCCTGATTATTTGTGTGAAAGCAAATCCCCTTTAGCGTAACTTCCCCTTTAAGCCTTAATAGAACTGCTGAGCAGTTAGTTACCATGGTTACCATGTCCTCACCATTAAGACTAATAAGGACGTAGTTGTCTAAATGGCATGTATTTCTTGATAAACATAATGATAGTGACCCATAGGGTATAGCTGATAAATATAACAACTCTTCCCCACAACATATATAGTAAAACTTTAAACTAAGTGCCATCTACAGATTTCTTTCGGTAAAAAGTCTTTATTTTTATTTCTTCAAGCATCACTTCACTTAAGGCTGATTTTAAAAGCATTAAAAGTCAATGTAAACATGAACAGCTCATGAAAGCATTAGATTAACGAATGAATCTTTGTGATTTTTATGTTGTGAGCACATGCAATGCTCACTCTTTATTGGAATTAATGGTATATTAGGACATAATTTGTGGTTGTCTAGAGCTTTCATTGGGTTGGTTCTATAAAGATGCCCTGTTTTGTAGTCGCTGTGCTGGTGTGGTCATCTCTTTCAGTGTCTCTTATTTGTGGCAATGTAGTGTAGAAGGAACTGATTTTGTCTGTCGTTTTGCTGGTCTATTTTCTTTCTCAGAAAAATATGCTAAATATGGATGTGCATGATGTCTCAGCCGCATATATCAGAGCCTTTTTGTTATATCATTTATATTTTGTAACCTGTATTTCTGTACGTGTTTTTAAAATACATATATATATTTAAATTACGGTGTTTGTGACTTCAGTGCTGATGTGATGTAATTTCCTGTCTGCTTGAGGTAACAGAGGAGGAATAATTAATGTCACATCAACAGGAGCGCTGTTATGCTGATTATAAGCACATTTGTGATACAGCTGTAGGTATTAAGGCCACAGGTAAACACAACCATGCTGATATTCAGGGCAACAGTGCAACTACAATGTGTAATTTTATTCAACAGTTAACATAGTAAGTTGCATTGAAAACAAAAGTTGACAGATCTTCTATTTTTTGTTAATGAACATAGTTCTAAAAGAAGCCAAAGCATCATGTTTTGCATAGAATGGAACAGAGAATGTAAAATAAGTGTCAACTCTGGTCTAAATATCCTGACTACAAAGAGTCAAATGTTCCAGTGTTGTTAAACTTAATATCAGCACTCTTAAAATTTTGCTCCAATGATATGTGAGGATCAAAACTATCTGTTTTTTATAAAAAAATGATAAAAGATGAAAACAATCACATACATGACAGAAATGTACAACTCAAAACACACCCAATCATTCCTCTTGTAAAAAAGAACTCAACTTTTGTTTTGTCACTATGTAATTGTTGAGTTTGGGTTTAAAAAAGCTGGATTTGCTGGGTTCGGAATGCTTCAAAGTCCTCAGGGATGGTATCTGTGGAAAAGAAGAAATGCATTGAGTTGATTCAGTAATTTGAATCTTAAATCCAACTGTGACATATGCAACACATTAATTTTTGTTTATAGTGAATAGAGAGTAAGACGAGAATTTCAGCTACATTTCTGAGGTATTCTGAGGACTAGATTTATTGTCAACCAGTTTTGCGTGCGTAATCGCACATATTTCTGACTGAAACCAGATTAAATCTTTCAAAACAATTTTATCCACTGGTTGGATTATGTAAAGAGGTCTTAGTCTTAGTCCCACTTTATGTACTAACACAAGAAGTGTACCTATTGTTTACATACCTTTGGTTACTTAATTTTAAATGTCTCCATATAATTACACTCTTGACCCCAAACTCACCTTTAACCCTAAAACTACCCAAAACAACATGTATGTGCGTAGTATATACATTGTTTTTCCTTATGTAGGTACACAGTATTTAAAAACACTTAATGTGACCAAGGTCTTTATATAACAAGAAGGGATTAAAAAGGTTTTCAACAACTAATGCAGGCATAGATTCCATGTGAGCCTGACAATTAGCCTTTGAACTAAATGTGCCTTGTATACTATCATAAGATATTTACTTTATGATATAATTTATATGATATATTGTATTAGTTGTAATAAAATGGATCCAAAAGTATTTAAACACAGAATCTGACCATTGCATCTGTAGCGCAGGTTGGCCCAGATGATGTTCTCCTGAGAGAAGCAGAAAACTCCCAGTCTTCCTCCTCTCATGGTTGTGTCAATGATAATTCCTGTGTCTGCCACCATCTGTGTGCCTTCATAGAACCGAACCCTGTATGACACACAGAGCACAGAACAATATTATTGCTTTAGAATTAAAAAGGATGAATTGTAAAGGCAACATTGTAACCACTGGTTATACCTTATGTAGCCTTCCTGGGGTCTGTGCTGAAGGAACCAGCGGTAGGAAGTCTTGTCCTTCCAGCCAACATTTCTGGAATCTTTCCACAAGAGTTTGACCTGGTTGGTTGAGTCACCTGTGTGCCACAGTGAGTTGCGGAGGTTCTCTCCAGGACCAGTGTCTGATTTCACTGCCTACCAAGAAAATAAAGAAACAGACATTTACTCCCTGCTGAAAAATTCATCTTAAGCCACAAGCTCTGTTTAGGAACATGGTAACTGACCTTTGCAAATCAGGGTTGGGAAAGGATTTTGGGCACTGATCTTTCATGAACTTGCTTAATAACTGTTTTTTCAACTAAAAAAAGTTAGGGATTGCAGCTTTAGGTTGACTTCTCCAGCAGGGTTTGATTTGAACAGTAAAAAAAACCTGTTGTTCAGAAATAAAGGAAACCTGGTCATACCTTTAGCTGAATACCAGGTTCAGCTACAGCTCGGAAAGGATTGGCTTGCCAATAGATTTGCTCCACCTGTTTCCACATCACCACGTAGAAACTGGAGCTGTCCTGATAGCCAAAGATGAAGCCTGCATAGTCATCATCTGTTTCAGTATTCACATGAAACGTCCCTTCAAAGTCCACGCCGTTGAATGCAGTGTAGCCTAGAAGAGATGTCAAAAATCAATGAGCTTGGAATCTGTCTTTGATAGCACATCTATTAGGCTGTTTACCTTTGGCATGATATCTTACCCACAGCCAGTCCAGGGTCACTGTTCATAGTCTGAACAATTTCTCTTCCCTGTTGATAAAGATAACCGTTACTTGGTAAAGTTTGTACTGTAAAAACTTGTTCAACACTAGTTCAATGCAGACCAAGGCAGACTGACCTGATTGAGCACCACCCAGTTTGGGTCAATCTGTGCATCTCCTTCTGGATCCAGAACCACAGTCTGATAGGTTCTGAAGTCAGTAAGCGTGACCTCAGCATTCTCAGGGCAAACATCAATGGCATCGCTAAAGGTGTCATTATCAAAGTCGTTCTCACAAACATTGCCAATTCCATCTCCTGTGAACGAATAGTCAAGAAGACTGTGCCAATTATGATTAGACAGATTAATGTCAAGCCAATAAGGTCAATAAAATGACTAAAGATCCAAGCTTTGATAAAAGAACATTTTAGACCAGGATAATTCCCATGCTGGTCAAGTGTTGGTTTTGCGCAAGTATAGCCATGCTGTTCCCTAGGAAAAATGCTGCTCAACCAACATGAACCTTTCTGGTAAAGCTGGTTCACCAAGACAGTGTTGAAATTAACATTTAAAAACACAGTTTATGCTGGTCATCTCTTTTACTTGTAAAGACAGGGGCATAAGTATCAATGGTTTGACGTTATGTGACATTTCTAAGTCTAAACTCCTGACCATCAAAATCCTCTTGCAATGGGTTTGGGATCAGACGACAGTTGTCTGGACCAGGTGGAAGGAGATCAGGAATGCCATCGTTGTCATCATCATCATCGCATTCATCTCCAATACCATCCTTGTCTGTGTCCAGCTGGGAGCTGTTGATAACTGCAGGACAGTTGTCTCTGGAATCCTGATGTCCATCTCCATCACTGAGGACACAAATCCAGTATGTGATCAGGAATTTTAATCAAATGGCAACCATCAGTTTGATTTGTGAATTAGTACCTGTCTTTGTTAGTGTCACAAGGATCACCAATCAAGTCATTGTCCACATCCAGCTGTGGCAGAAAGGAGGAGAATTATGGTGATTTCCTACATTTTTCACAAATTATACCTCATCAATAGTGGTTCACATTCCATGAATAATTAAGCTTACTGTTTATGACAGACTGCTTTAGTGTCAAATACAAACTAGCCAGTTTTCCAGAGTTCACATGAACTGTATTCCAGGCTTCTTCATCCCAGTTTGGAAACAATTTTCACATCAACTGAACAAACCAAACTCTGACTTCAAAAGAACTTGCACCAAAAGCTCTAGCGTGAAGGAGGAGAGAACATTTTGTGTAGGGTGTTACTCTGACCTGATCGGGGTTGCGGATGTAGGGACAACTGTCGCAAGCATCACCAACATTATCCCCATCTCGATCTTTTTGGTCACGGTTTGGTACCTTTTTGCAGTTATCCTTATCATTCTTGATTCCTGGGAAGCAAAATGCAACTTCTTATTTGAATCAACGCAAATATAATGCAAAATGCAATATATTCCAATAAAGGGAACATCTAAAGTCTTACCATCCCCATCAATGTCATCATCACATTCATCACCGTACCCATCACCATCCGTGTCCTTCTGGTCATTATTTTTGACCAGACGGCAGTTATCGCAAGCGTCCCCATAATCATCCTGGTCAATATTCTTCTGATTCACATTGGGGACGAGCACACAGTTGTCCTGTCAGAGAAAAAAATTACAGTCATGTGACGAGGTGAATCGAGATCATATTTACCTGACAGCTATCACAGCATGCAGTAATATTTGTAATGTATCACTCTTTTCTGCTGGTTTGAATTTGTTGCAAATAAGCTAATAAAATATTTCAAATCAATATTTTGTATTAAATTATTCACGTATGTAGCAGATAGCGGAGTAATAAGTGAGATAATGCACATTGAGCTGGCTGTTAATAAACTTGATCAACCTGAGGGGATTTACTGGCTGAATGTTTGTTATATTTTATTTATTCACCAATATATAGGAGAAATACTGATAAATTAAGACAGAAATAAAGACATTGTGCTGACCTCTGTGTTTAGGATCCCATCTCCATCTGCATCATCATCACATGCATCACCAATATTGTCATTGTCTGCATCCTCTTGGCCAGAGTTTGGAACAGTGAGACAGTTGTCCTGCAAAACAATTTTTGAGACATTCACACTGAATGAAATTTATTTTATCAACTTATTGATGATTTTTATTCATTTTTACCTTCGCGCAGTTTCTCTCAGCACAATTCAGCTTTTCATCAGGAAAGCCATCAATATCAGTGTCTGCTCCACACAGGTAACCATTCCCAGCCCATCCAACTCCACACTAAAACAGATCAACTCAACTGTATCAGTTAAGCCCATACAGCAGTTTGCTTGTGTTGTGAAACACATTTTTCTGACTTACCACGCATTCTATCTGCCCATCGCGGTGAACGATGCATTCTGCGCTGTTGTGGCAGGGGTTGGGTTGCCCGTTGCCACAAGCTCGTTCTGGTTTACAGCCTTTCACTTGATCTCCAACAAATCCAGGCTTACAGTGGCCGCAGCGAAAAGAGCCCTGATATAAACACACATCGTTTTACATCTGTATAATCGTTTACCAAACATCTTATATCATATATATGTGCATGAGAAAGGGCTCATGTAAAGACTAATAATGTTGTGATCTTAACTGTTGGCCCCAGATTTCACAATGATAACAAATGGCAACCAAATACCACATCAAAATGAAAAATGTACATATATATTTGAAATATAACTAACAAAAGTTAACAAAAATATTTATGCATGGTAATTAATTAGCATTTCCATGAATCATTAAAAAATCCAACAGGGTTGTTTATAGTTAGAGTAAAATATCTCTTAATTTCCATTGTTTCATGCTCTGGTCAGCCAGTAATTTGTCACATAAGAAACACTGTGGTCTGCACAAACTATATTTATCCGTGAAAATAAATTATGATTTACCCAGCAAACTGGGTCATTTTTTCTGTAACGTTGCATAGTTTTTCCTCATAGTTTTTGAGGATAAGGGCATGTCATTTAAACTGCCTATGATGGCCTGTTTCTAGTTTGGCTAGCTTCTACCCAGTAATTGATGAATATGTGCTAACATACCATAAAGTTTCATTGGATCCACCAGCTACCCATTTTTAGGTAGTGACCCATTAGTTGAAAACGACTAACTTGTACCATATGCGCATGCAGGACTGTGATTGACTGCAATGCCTCACTCACCGGTGTGTTGATGCAGTTAGAACTTTCCACACAGCCTCCGTTTGAGTGCTCGCATTCATTAATGTCTGAGCAGACCTGTACATAAATTTCCATTTCAGACCTTCCATCTGTTGACTGTTTGCACCTGAATAACTGTAAGATTCCAATATAACCACAATACCTGTTTGTTGGCAGATGCATAGGTGAGTCCAACCCCCTGCACCTGGGGCCCTGTGTAACCAGAAGGACAGGGGCCGCAGCGAAAACCAGGTGATGTGTTTATACATCTTACCCCCATGTGACACGGCATTACAGCACACTACACACAATAACACAACCATAATCAAACTGCAGTAAAACTCAAATCTCAACAAATAACATTTAATGGCCAGAGTTTGGCAACACTAATCATTTATAATTACAAATGGGAAACTAACATAAAATACAAATATTAATTACTAAAATCATCCACTCAATATGCGCAATGCAGAAAATGCAGATAAAAATGTGCAGTCCTCTCACCTCATCAACATCTGTACAGTGAGTTCCATTTCCTGTCATGCCATCTGGACACGGGCCACACCTGAATCCCGTGGGCGTCTCGATGCATTCAACACCAGGGTGGCAGGGATTGGGAACACATGCGAGCTCCGGTTCTATTGCCCGCATGCCTGCAGGGGGATACAGCAAAAGTATTCCCAATTTACATGATACGTTTCCCTTTATGAATATTATATGCTGATAAGCTTAGAATTTCTCACCACAGGCCTCACACTCCATAACCGTGTTCTTCAGGAAGACAATTTCCTGTATCTATAAGAACAGATGTTTTACAGAGAAGCTGCAAGTCACTGTTGAAGGGACTGTTTACAGAAAACAATTGAGGGTTAAACAGAGTATTGGAATAGAGAGGTTGTTTCATTACTTTACCTGTTGCTTCAGTAACTCTTTAATTTCAGCAAGCTCGTGGTTTGTGCCTTTAATCTGTTTGATAATCTCTCCATCTGTAATAATTTTAATAATAAAATTAGAAGGAAGATTATGCAACATTTTGCACTTGATTTATTTAAAGGAGTCCAGTCATTATTTTTCTCTTCCTTTCTTTTGGGGAACACAAACTGAGAAGTGCAGATGTCCTGCAAATGTCCACATTATAAAGGTTATTCATATTATTCAATATATTTATGTGATCGATAAATCCCAGTTTAAACTATTATTCACTGGTAATCTTCCCCTTTACTTTTAGTTCTCATACATCATTCACGTAACAAAATCGTTATGATACATAAGACGTTCCTGTAGCTCAACTGGTAGAGCATTGCGTTAGCAGCACAAAGGTTGTGGGTTCGATCCCCGGGAACACAAGTACTGATAAAAATGTATAACTTGAATTCATTGTAAGTCACTTGTCTTCAAAATGAATAAATGTAAATGTAAGACAATCAATGAGATTTAGATATAGATAGTTGTGTCCAACAGGGGGACATGGCATATTTGAATCTGTTATTCAAAAAAGGAAGATTAAAACTTTTACACACAAAGTTACGTAAAACTTCAGAAGACTCAGAATATAGCACACAAGACTATTACATCATACAGACTATTTCTTTATGCTGTTTTGAAGCTTGACTGTTTTGGAGTTTCCCCTTTTTCCCCTATTAACCTTCATTGTAAAAGAGTGAAGTGGAGATTGTACAGAACTTCTATTGTGTTTCACAGAAGAGTAACATGAGTAACTGTCTCTTTAAGAACGCATCAGCAGTTTCAATCAACAGGACAGTTCCGTGATTAATGTGTATAAAGCTCAACTCACAATATAATGTTTTTTCCAGAAGGTTCTGGGGCTGATTTTCAGCAAGACTTTTCAACAGTCACTGTGTATTACAGTATTTCAGAAGACACTTTATTTATATATATGTATGAGGTCTGGGCTGTACATGCCGAGTGATGCAATACTTATAATAATGTCTTTTGTCCGGACCAGAACTAACGGTTAATTCAGTTTCCTGTTTTTAAACATGGAAACAACATGTCTAACTCCAGATGTAATACTTCATTTTGATTCATCTCACGAGTGCACATGCTTTTATGACAGCAGATGTGTAAACCGTTGCTGGTGAGATTTATGAGGTTGGTTTTTCTAAGCCCCTGACCACTGGATCAGCAACACTAAAATTATCAAATGGACTCCAGATCATTTATTTTCTGTTGTGTTTATGTTAATAGGGTGAGGTTTGGGTTTCCTCTGTTAACGATTGTGGTACATTTAGGTGAAAAGAAAGATCCAAGATATAAAGTTAATGGGGGCTTCTGTCAGAGGTCTCCCTCCCCAGAGAGCAATTTGGATAAACAGAAAGGAAATGTGCAATTTCCATTAGCGACATCAATGTTTTCCATATGCATTCTGGGCAGAAACTCAACTTATCAGTTATTCATCTTGCCTGGTGGGCCACTTAAAATGTTGATCTTCATCCTGCTCAGAATATAGACCCTCTAAAACCTTTTTTGCAAGACAAAAGATACGTAGGTGTAAAAGAATAAAATAATATGAGATGATGGGGTCAAACGGAATTATTATGTAAAATCCAGGGTAAGGTAAATAGGAATATAAAGCCTAGTTTTTAAAACGAAATATGTAAGTATTTTTAATATAATTCCAGACCTGGAAATACATAAATTTTTATTAACATTATTACATTATTAATTACATTATTAAAATATCCCATTCATTTCTGTAATAAAATGACATTTTACAAGAGCAATCTCTAGTAAAGTTTTTATTTTGTTTTGTTTGGAATGATCACTGCAGGAAAAGTAATGGAAAAATAAAAAAAAGTTCATTGTTCAAAAGTCAAAAAAAAGTTCCTAAAGTGTAAACTCAAGTATTCAAGTGTTAATCTTCATTAAAAGAAAATGCAAACATGTTGACTCACCTCTGGATGTTCCTTGAGCAGAAACCAGAAGACTGTGCAAGCAGAAGCCACAGGTGAACAGCAGAGCCCACAGCATGTTCAGTGTCTGTGTCTGCAGTGAGGCGAGCGGGGCGATAGGTCTGAGGCTCTGAATGTGTCTGTGTGCCTCCAGTCTCTGCTGCTTATATACCACGTCTGTGACGTCATCTGCAGTCTGGCTCTTCACAGATCACACCTTTCACAGCATTCCATATTTCAAGTGAGGAGAAAGTCCCACAAAAAACATGACTGCTTTACAAAGTGTTTCTGAGGTAATCATGCCTGTAATTTAAAAATAATCATGTGGCACATCTTATATTTAATTGTTTACAACCTTATAGGTAAATATTCTACAGCCACTTGTGCTCTTATCATTTCAATTAAAGTACTTACTCGACTGCAAGTCAAAAGTCAAAAGTTTAGGATATCGACTCATTCCTATTGTTACTGTTTAGAAAAATAAAAGGCTAAAGAAAAAAACTAACAGGGAACATTCTCAAATGTTGAGAATGGCTATTGTTTTCTAAAAGTTATCTCAAAGTTATCAAAAACATTTCTGCAGTAACAGTAGTAAAATGTTATTCTAGCTCTATATATTAAATGTTATTCCTAAGTAGTTAGTGGAACATTTTAAAAATGTTACAAAATTGAAAAATGTTTGAATTTTAACCAAGCAATAATGTTAATACAATAAAACTGGACATTTTGAATGTCCCTAAAACTTTCAAAATAAATGTTTTAATGTTTTTGTTACTTAATAGACACATTACAAAAACATTCCTACCACCTAAAATCGTTAGTGGGGATAAACTAAAGTTGAGTTGTGGGAATTACTGGAATTATTTAGTGACTAGCCCTGTATAGCCACTTTTGACTACACCAAGAAGTAGAGCTTTCTGCAGATTAGACATTCCAAAAACCGCCCACTTAGACAGGAAGAGCCATCTGATTGACACATAAAGCAGTCAATCTGAGACATATTATACCAAATCTCCCTGTGAATAACTGTACAGGGTAAAACAGAGAAATCACACTAGTACCATAAAAACTGACATTTAGATTTGTGTTTAATAGACTGAGACAGTCTTTTGTGTGCAGTACCATCAGGCGGTTGGCAAACTGAAGGCGAGTGGTCAGTAGGCATGTCATCAGAGGGTGCAACTATGTAGCAACCAACAATGTTAAACAAATCTCTATCTTACATTTGGTTTCTTCTAGCCACCCATTGCCTACTGTAGATTAGAGCACTGCACACGCACCATTTCATGACATAAATCCTGCATATATTTTAATTTAGTTCAATATGGTAGATAATGAGTCATAAAATTGTGATTGACTGGCCACAAATTTAAAATATATATTTTAAAAAGTTATATTGTTATAGCGTCCAAGCAATGGTTGTAAAATCACAGAGGTTTTTGCACATGAGTTAGTGCTTTCATAGTAGCAAGTCCTGTCCGGTAATTACATCCACAGATGTAGTTTGAATTCCAGCGTAGAGCCCTGGGGTACATGTGGTGCACCTTGAAGTCTTGCACTTCAGTTCATTTTGCTAAACTCCCTCTCTCACTGAGAGCACCTCTGGAAAAACAAACACAGAAGCTACAGCCTTGTGGTTGCTGTTTTCAGCATTTTCTCGGATGACACTGGAAAGAGAGCCAAACAACTCTAGTTTTCTCAAAATGCTGCTGGATTTTTGAGTCACTCAGTTTACAGGAATATTGTGCTTGATTTTCTGAAAATGACTCAGATTGTTTTACATACTACCCAAATATACAAAAGAGTTCCATTGAACCTTTTACGTTAAAAATGCACAGGAATAAACTGCTCTGTCTTCCTGGGAAATGACCTCTTCCATTGGTATGAATGAAGCAAAGGTGAAAGGTCATAGTCCTGCAGATTTCTAATTACTTTCAGCTGTTTCTATTCTGAAACATTTTTCATGACTTTTATTATCCAAAATAAACTTTCAATATAATCACATCAATGCAATAGCTGTTGGGAAAGCAAGTGACCATACAAGCCACACAAAGTGCACTGGCAACAATAAGAACTGGTGAAACTGCAAGTAGTGTTTGCAGGGTTTTATGAACTATGCATCAACTGTTTTAAATTTAAAAAATGTGTGTGTTATATGTTATGTAACACAGACTTAGACTTTTATGTTAGTCTACTTATTCAGTTTATTGACCATTTTACTCAAAAAGTCAAACATATCAAATTTTTCTTTAAATTGTGTTACCATATGTGCTATAGAGATACTTTTACTTTGCCATGCAGGGCTGTATTCCTGAAACAGTTTTCCTCACTGTGCTAGATTTCACAAAAATGCAATAAAAACTACCAATCAAAAATAAAGCAGTTCTTCATTCTTATATATTTTACGTTTCACTTTTCACTGATCTTTTGTTGTAAAGTAAGGTAATGGATATTATTCATTTTTTGGTTCAGTAATGGCTATGTGAATGGCGTGTTTATTAAAACTCAATAAATCCAATTTCATGGTCATTCATGTATCATTGGAAACACCACAGAGTTACACAATAACAAAAAATCAATAATTAACTATAAAGGACAAACATGGGATAAAGGACAATTCATCAGATACACACAGAGCAAACATAAAGCTGTTCTGTCTGATATTGTATTTGAACAGCTAGGTTTGGTCTAGTTTATAAAAAGGCAATAGAGAGATCATAGAGACTATAACTTTTTTCTTCTATGATCTTCTCTCTTCTGACCTCAAAAATAAAAAGATATTTTGAGAAATATTTGTGTCCATACAATCTAAGACAATGTTGTTTTGTTACCAACATACTTCAAAATATCTTCTGTGTTCCTCAGAAGCAAAAAATCATACCGTTTTGGCATTACATAAAGAATAAGTAAATGGTGGAATTATTTTCATTTTTGAGTGAAATATCCCTTTTATGTCCTCAGTGACTTGGAATGAAAAAAGTGTCTCGTTCAGATACCTGTTTGAGTAATTCAAAAAGGCACCATTATTTTTTTAAATCGTTCACTTTAAAAATGTAATATTAATGCTTCATGCCTTTATTCACCATTAGAGGGCAGTGCAAGAACATTTTATCAAGGCAAAACTGGAAATTACTTTGCAAGTCAAAAGTTTGTATGTTTAAACAATTTTACTAAATTAGTATGTTTATGGCACACTGTTCTGTTACAATTCGTATCTCATTGATATAAAAACGCTCAACATTTGTTTACTTTAATGTACACTGTTTAAAAAACTGAAAATGTCATTAACTGTACCTACTGTACCTTCATATCTGTGGTGTGTTGTACAATTGAACTGAAGAATGATTCCTGATTGTTTGCAGTCTTTTAAAGTTTTGAATTGATCTTTCTGGTGTGTTATGGGTGATGGAATAGCCTGTATATTAACTTTTGTTTTTGTCACATAGATAGGATTGAGGATTATATAAATTAGTATATGATAATGAGAAATTATTAATTGTTTCATGAACTATAATATGAGAAAGGGTTTTTTTTATTATTTTTTTGTTATGTAAGGCTTGATGTAACTGCACAGACCGTAAATCAATAACGGCAAGGTTACACAAAGGAAAACTGGGTATAGGGCATTTGGTTTTAACACTGATAAAAACATTCAAATCTCACTATACAAATGCACCATGCATCTACACAGTAAAATTAAAGCTCATCTTACATCTCTGTTGGTATTTAGAAAAAGCATTTATACAAGTGTTTGTGTTCTGTGTTTTGTACTCTGATCAAAAACACCAACAAAATTCACTGGAGTTTATTTTACTTAAAAATCCAGGTTCCTGTAGAAGCTCTTATTTATTTCATTTCACACAGCAGGACAAAATGTAAACAGCCATTAAAAATAAATTTGATTATTCTTCCAGCATACTGTCGAAAGGTTACAAAATCCAATTGGGGGTTACCCGCCTCAATTCAATGGGGTTTTATTCACTGTGGTGGGTTGGAACAAAATGTACAAACCCTTTTGAGCCAGAAGGCCATAGAGTGTGTTCCTCCACCCAAGAGGGAGGCCAACTTTTATAGCTGATACTTTCTCATTTCCAAGAGGTATGATGTGTTGCGTCCCATTTTAGACATGTGCCACCTAAACCATTCTGTCAAGAACATTAAATTCAACCTTTTGACCTTAAAACATTGTGACGTGAATCAAGTCTCAGGACTAGTTGGTCACGATAGATCTCAAGGACTGAGGTTTGCTTTTAGGGGTGAATTATTTCCTTTGGCCTACCTCCCTGTCACCGTGTACCTGCATGAAGTGTGTGGATACAGCTCTGGCTTTGCTCCTTGCCCATATGAAAGAGTTGAGCTTAAGGTAATCATTAGGAACAGTGTGCTGAGGACCACCTTTCTTTGGTTGTCCCTCACACATCTAGCTCCATTTGAGTTAGATGCTATGGTTAGACGCTACTTGGAAGTATATCTTGGTATATATTTGGGTATATCATTCCCAGAGTGTCACTATGGTGACGCAGTGCAAGTTTCCTCAAAAGGGAATGTCTTGGGTTATGACTGTAACACTGGTTCCTTGAGAAGGGAATGAGATGCTGCATTTCGCTGCCATACTTCCTGCATCCCTGTGATTTACTTGTTCGGCTGTTATGAAGATAAGACAGATCTTTCCGGATGTGCTTTTATACTTCCTGCTTGACGTTTCGTCATCCCATTGGACTGATTTTACATACATGCTTCAGGCACAATCACACAGAGACGTTCCCAATGCATCACTATGGTGACGCAGTGTCTTGTTCCCATCTCAGGGAACCAGGGTTACAGTCGTAACCCGAGACATTTGTCAAGCTTTGGGAAAACAACTAGGAAGTAAAAAAATCCTCCTTTTCATGTTTTTTTAGCTTGCTCAAGCATGTTGTCAAATAGCTCGGAAATTCAACATACTTTATTTGTCAAAAAATGTAAGAATATAAGTTTTTAGTGTATTTTCACAATTTGTTTTGCATTAAAAACATAAACATATATATTATGCAACATAATAATGATGCGCCATAGCAACAGAGGACAAGTGCCAAAGCTTTGCCCCTCTGTTGCAGAACCAGCTCGCACGAAAACCACTGTAAGTAGCAGTTTTGTCAAAAGGCTACCATCATTTCGCAAATAAATTGTTTATGCACAATTAGATATGTATTCCCAACATCTTTCTATATAAACTTTATGTTATACCTTAAAGGAATTTATATAGTAGGTCTAATGTTAATTTTCCTTAGCCAGCCATTTTCTTGCAAAGCATTCACAGCCTATATAAAACTACAGGCCCTCCGCACAAAACAATGCTTTTCTGTAACCAGCTAATTAATGTTTCTTTCCCTTGAATCTTATACATCATGTCTGCCTGAGCAGATGTTCTACAATATTTCCTGTCTGTATCTTCAGGTGTTTCCTCAATGGAAATTCCTTTATTTGATCATTGTCCATCACAATGGCCGCGGTAACAGAAGAACCTAGCGTATGTTTCACAATGATGATATGGAATTTTTGTATTATTTGTTACCATCAAAAATGTTGGTTAATGATATCAGTTGTGTTGACGGGAGTGATCAGGAGACAATGAAACAGATTTAAAAGTAGTTATTTAAACAGACTGCATAATAAAGGCTATAAGCAATGCTTAATTTTTGCACGATAACTTTTGATAGGAGAAAGCATTTTAATGATCTTGTCTGGATCTAAACTTACAAGTTGTTCAGAACCACAAAAGAAAACAAGTCAGTCATTGTTTCCCTTATATTTGTGCTTCTTTATTTTTCTGGTCCCTCATATAATATTTATTGAATAAACACTGTATCTGCTGTAAAGTTGTAAACGCAGAGTGTTTGACAAGAACATTTTCGTAAAGGTTCACGCTGTGTTTTGAATGTGCTCAAGATTCTAAAAGTGCTTTAATATTATGTATTGCTAAAGCAAATGGCATTAAATGATCAGAGGAAATACAGACACTGACAGAAAAACGGGTCTGTACAGGGGATTTCATTAGTGCTGATAATACACGTAGATTTTACATACAGGATATATGTTTTTCAGTTAGATGATGAAATGCATATATTAAGGTTTTCGAGTGCCATCAACACTTGAAAAACAAAACAGTAAAACAAAACATCAAGCCCCACCCCGTCACAAAAAATAGCTTTTATAAATAATCACATTTAGGACTCAGTCACTGTGCTTTAATAAGGTATAGCTCTGTTCTGGATGAAAAGATCTTAATAACAATTAATATGAAGGTATTTTTATATCATCAGACATGCATTATGCACTTTACTCTGTTATACCAGATTACATCACTGGCAAGCCGGTTAACTAAGAATGTCATTCATCCCAAATGATTTTCTAATTCATAATAGGTTTCTGTGCAGCTATTGTATGTAATTTGGAAGAGCGGATAGTGTCGCCTCTTTAGCTCTGAGTTTTTCCCTCTTTGGATGTGACTTCCATGTAATGCAAAAACTAGTTAAAGACATTTATGTCTGCATTTCATTCCTTACCAAAGACACAGCCTCGCATAAAAATTGCCACATTGATGATCTGGTCTGAACTGATGCAGTAGAGAGTGTATGTATGAGAATCATGGGACATTCTCCCTGCTTAATGTGTGAGCTCCTATAGTCTTGTACATAGATTCACTACAGGAGCCAAAACATACGTAGAGTAAAGGAGACGATTGACAGTTGGGATGCACACTAAAGGCTACCTGATTAGAACTGAGAACTGAAAAGTTAAGATGAGGGACTTATGTACATTTGAGGAGTCAGTTACACATTGAGTGGTGTGATCATGGATCAAGCCTTCTACATCACACTACACTTGGCCTTCAGCTTGTCTGCACGTCTCTGCTTGCTGGAGCGCATGTTTAGGCTCATGTCACGCTTCTTATCTAGGTTCAGGAGCTCCTGAAAAAGCTCCTTTACGTTGGTGTTGGTCTTGGCTGAGGTTTCCATGAACGCGCATTTCCAGGTGTTTGCCTGAGCTTCACCCTCCTTGGTCTCCACCTCTCGCTGGGTCTCGTCACTCTTGTTTCCTACGAGCATGATGGGGATGTTCTCTACGTTGCCTTTGATGGCCAGCACCTGCTGGTAGATGGGCTTTAGCTCTTCCAGAGACTGCCTGCTAGTGATGGAGTAGACCAGGATGAAGGCGTGGCCCTTGGAGATGGACAAACGCTGCATAGCAGGGAACTGGTGGCTGCCTGTGGTGTCTGTGATCTCCAGAGTGCACACGCTCTTGTCACAGCTGATCACCTGACGGTAGGTGTCCTCCACTGTTGGGATGTAGGTGTCCCTGAATGTGCCCTTAACAAAGCGCAGAACCAGGGAGCTTTTGCCCACGCCCCCTGCTCCAAATACCACCACCCGGTAGTCGTTACTCTGCTCTGGCATGCTGCTCTTGAGTGTATCGCGGTGTCTGGTGGGTAACACTCAATTATTCCCTGAGATCTGAAAAACAGCATAAAAAAGCTGAATTTGGTACACGTTCACATAATAGGAGTGTCTGATATGCAACTCTCTATTGAGGTGGACATTCCAAAATACTCCATAAAACTCCAAAATGAGCCCATAAAAATCAGATTCTGAGATTCCCAAGTATCAAACCAGAAGAACTTTATTAAACCATCTTCCTGCAAGAAATAGAAAACCAACATTGGTGTTTTTCAATGCAACCTGTCACCATATTTCATCATTACTACAATCTCACAAAAATATATTCAGGACACATTTTACCCCAAAAGATGACAAAAAGAGTTTGTTTGATGTGCAGATTTAACACACTTTGGCTTTAAATCATTGGCCCTAAAGCATTGCATCAAACACTACTATGATGTATAAATGTAACTAAATGTAACTATTTAAACCTGGCAAGTCTAAATAATGCTGAAAATAGGCTTTATTTTTTCCTCAGCAAAATATAATTTATTTTTCTTTCTTCAAATTTTGGGCTGAAAAAAGACCTAGACATGTTCTTGACAGGTTTGGTAAGATACACCAGATTGCACCATTGGCAACAATGATGTCTTACATTATTATTTGCTCATGCAGGGTAAATCTGCAGGAGAACGGTCAGCTGTTTTTTATGTGTGTTTGTAATATGTATATATGAGAGTACATGTGACTGGTTGCCTGTGGGTCTTTGTGAATTGAGTAGGATAGTCTTTTCTGCCATCAGCATCAAGGTCATCTATTAATGACTCATTTATCTTGCTGTGTAGCAGCCGTTGGACTCGGTCTCCTGGGGAAAGCAAGATCACACTGGATATTTCTGATGAGATATAACAATAGACATTTTATACAAAGGTTAGCAAATCCCATCCACCAGAGTTAATGGATAGGTGCGTGAGAGAAGCTGTGACAGGCTGTGTGGCAACATTAAGACAGTGTTATGAATGAAAATTGCCAGATCATGATAAATAGTCGGACAGGTTGCTGGCTCTGTACATTTTGTCCCTTCCGAAGCCACAACACAACATTACCATTAATCAGAATGCACTGTGCTCCAATATTCTGGTTTTAAATACATCAACACCAACACGTACTAGATTACAGGAATAACATGTAAATATCAGAATTCCAAATATAAAACTTTATAAAATGGTAGTTCTACATTTAGACTCAAAACCACTCTAAAGAAAAAAATTTAATCCAACTCTAAATTCAAAATATTAACAGATGAATGCAGCCCACCTGTGACCACACAGCAGTTAATTCTATACACCAAGTTTCTATTTTGCTTCATTTTTATTTGTTCTCAGCAATCGTAGTCAACTTACAGGTTTGTGTGTGGACTGTTTTATTTGGTGGATGTGTTTTTCCATTTTAACATTAATGAAGCAGTAGCAGTATCGTGTCTCTCATTTTTATTGCTTTAATGGAAATGTATAGTTAGCTACAATATATAACATTCTGGCCAGGCTTATCTTATTCTTTTTTACACACCATCAAAGTTGTCTCTGCTGAGTTGTAACTGCTTGCTTGATGTTAGTAGATAGATACATCAGGCCTTTGAACACCTAAGGGTGTATCAAAGACTCTGCCTGTGCTACTCGGGGATCTCTCTGTTGTACATCTTTTTTGGAACCCTGGGAGTTCTCTTGTTACTGTGGAAACAAACCTTGAGGCCATGTATAGGGTATTGGATAGAGACTAAGCCAAAACAGGAGTGAATGTTAGCAAAGGTGCTGATGAAAGATAGGTAAACCGAAGAAAAAAAAACAGAAAAGAAATGTTGCATGGGGAGGAGGGGCAGACATGTCATTTTTCTGTCAGTTAGGTTACCCTAGTAACCAAGTGACAAACACTGGTTTAATTTACGTCACTGCAAGCCTATTCATACACTGA
This sequence comes from Ambastaia sidthimunki, assembly GCA_036877625.1. Classification (NCBI taxonomy): domain Eukaryota; kingdom Metazoa; phylum Chordata; class Actinopteri; order Cypriniformes; family Botiidae; genus Ambastaia; species Ambastaia sidthimunki. The sequence continues at coordinate 252,674 of JAZGTK010000032.1, forward strand.
TGTGAAATACTATTTATAGTGATAAACCTTTGTGCAGATTGGGTCAAGCATTTTCTAGCCTATGTCTAGCCTAACACCATTCACTGCACGTTGTATGTTGTTAGAATATCTCACATTTCTAGCTTTAGCTTTATGAGATGGCCTGGCATCATGCAAATGTCTATCACCTATTTATGTGTCTAAAAATACCACAATACACCAACTCGGACCTGGAGCCTCTCAAGCTCTGATGGAATTTACATCTAAGATCCTTTAAGCCGCGCGACTTTTAATCAAAGGGGTTCTGCTGTTACAACTGCCCTTAAAATCACACGTAAAGCGTAGGCAGCACGCACAACAGATCTCGTTATTTCCCTTCAGCTGTTTGGTAATAAACACAACATAGGCCAAGTAATTTGAATATACAAGAACTTCGAAGCTTTGGAAATAAGAAAATGTAGCCTACTTACTTATGCCACATATGTCGCAATCGTATGATAATAAATGCATCATCCCTGCGCTAGGGATGCTGCGTTTGTTCCCTTCCACATGATCGCGTTGAACGGATTTTTGTGGGGGGAAGGTAGGTTTCTGGTGTGTCTATCATAGTCAAAAGAGCGGCGTTCACACATCCAGGTGATGAACAACAAAACGCAAAGGCTTGTCGAAGTAATTGCGTAGCTCGGCGTGCGGCTGCTTTTTCACACCATTCGCTGCGCGCGGAAAAGATGCTATTGCGCTCCGCCACACAAAATTGCGCAAGGACGCGCGTCAAAGACATCCCGAGCGACCGATCGCATCCACACATCGCGTGTTACATAAAAACATTAATAGCTATTAGAAAGAGATTTCCTCTTACCTGGCGACTGTGTTGCAACGTCCCAAATCTTGTTACTTATAAAATATAGGAAGCATTAGGAGGTCAGATATGCGACGAACATTTTAGTTTGTACGCCGTGCCAGTCCCGTTTCATTTTCTCTTGATATTTGCATGGCGTATATCGAGCGATGTAGCTGAAAATGCTGTTATTGCTCTTCGGGCGGGCGGGCGCGCGCGCTCCAGCTATCCTACCACGTCCTCTCTGACGCACACAAGCGCAAGATCTGCTGCTCACCCCCGCGTCCTGTGTCCCGTTACACGACATTGGCAAAGATGAGAACAAAAAGCCCACCTGCTCGATAACGTTAAAGCATTTTCCATCAACGCCATGGTGATCATACACATGTTCCGTCACAAAAGGAGGGGCAGGCTATAAATAAAAACACCATTTTGTATCAATCCATAGACAAACACTGGAGAATAGTCTCTTCTGCAGCCACTCGAATGATATGAAATGGTTATATAAGAAATAGAATAGAAAAAAAAAATAGAATAGAATAGAATAGAATAATCATATAAGTGTTATGTAAATTGTATTTTAACTTGTGTTTAAAAGAATATATAGAGCAATAAACAAATAATACCATATTCTTTTAAATCTTGCAACAACAGACTTCTACTGACACACCTTATGGTATTCATCTTGGCGTCAGCATAAACACTTTTGTTCTGTAGTGAACGTCTCCCATCATGTTTTTGTAATAGTTCGTATATTAAACTGAAAAAACAATAAACCCACACGGGGGCAGTGGTTCTTAAAAAAACCTTTTTTTAGTAAGTAATGCCCAGAAGCTACAAAAGACCTGTTTATACAATGATTCAGTGTATCAGTGTATATATATCAGTGTATATATATATAAATACACACTGATACACTGAATCATTGTATAAACAGGTCTTTTGTCACTGTGTGTGTGTATATATATATATATATATATGTGTGTGTGTGTGTGTGTGTGTGTGTGTGTGTGTGTGTGTGTTTGACACCATGCTGTTCAACAGTTAACTTAAACCTAGCTTCTGATTGTAGAAGTATTACCTTCTGGAGGATCAGGGAATGTTTGCACTCTTTGTAGTAGTTGAGTCTCTCATTTGTCTTTAATGTGAAAAGATGGATCTCAACGTCATACAGTCACAGTATACACACACCCCAAATATTCACTGTGGCACTATTTTCACAAGTAAGGTGTACACTTTCAAAATTCTTCAAACCAAACATCACTAGCTATTCTTTCAAAACCTGATTTCATGTTTTCATTGTAGTTATAATAATCATTGTTTCATTGTTTCAAAACACATCATAATTATTGTTTTAAAACACAAGATCAATGTGATATGGATATGTAATGAGAACACTGGGTTCACCAACACAAACAGTATGCTCTTTCAATTGAATACTTTTAACAATCAGTCTATTCAGTAGCAAACAATGCAAGAAACAAAATGTTTCAGATTCCCCTTGGTGCTGACTAAATGTTACTGTAATAGTGTATACACAGTCAACACAATAGATATTACACTTATATATGAAACAAAGAAAAGCCTGATTCCTAAATAAAGATATGTTTATAAAACAAGAAAATGATCAAAGAACTCATAAAAAGTCAGTTTTTAGTAGTTTTTAGTATGCTTATTTTTACCTACATTCCTCTGATGACATCTTTTTTAGGCCCACAACCACTTCTTTGGTGAGAAATATGCCCATCTCTTTGTTGAAGAACATTCCCACATCTTTGGTGAGGAACATGCCCACATCTTTGGTGAGGAACATGCCCACATCTTTGGTGAGGAATATGCCCACATCCTTGGTGAAGAACATTCCCACATCTTTGCTAAGGGGCATGCCCACCTCTTTGTTTAGGAACATTCCCACAGCTTTGGTAAGGAACATGCCCAGATCTTTGTTGAGGAACATTCCCACATCTTTGGTGAGAAACATGCCCATCTTTGATGAGGAGCATGCCCACCTCTTTGGTGAGGTACATGCCCACATCTTTGCTGAGGACCATGCCCACATCTTTGCTGAGGACCATGCCCACCTCTTTGGTGAGGACCATGCCCACCTCTTTGGTGAGGAACATGCCCTCTTATTTGCCGTGCTATACATCTACGTCTTTGTTTCCTTTACAGATTTCCTCTCTCTTCAAGACTACCTCTCTCCATTTTTGTGCATTGCCAATTTTCACACACAGTTTTACAAATGGATGGTATCTGGTACTTGTGATCACCAGATGAAAGTATATAGTAATAATTGTGATTTATAATAAATTGTCTGTATTGGTGAGAAGCTATTACAGCAATTATTCAGGTTTGTGCAATAGCAACAAATAAGACAAAAATCTATAGACATAACATGATTCATTCAATTAAAGTGTTATATAGATAATACAACCATTACGTTTAGTTAAAAATATACTTTATAAATTTGGTTTGTACTAAAACAATATAAAATTTGCTAAAATGCCTTTTTGATGAAAAATTTGCATCAAGGAATTAAGAAACTAGCAGCGTTACTATACAACACTGGCAGAGGGATAGGTGTTTTTCCTATTAACCGCGTGTTTAAGACAAAGAGAAAAAAGGTGGAAAAGAGGTATATTTGTGTGTTGGGGAGAGGGAGAGAGAAAGCGTTGCGTTGCGTGACATCAGAGCGCGCAGCATCACTGAATGCAGGGCATCGTCTTCGTACAGAAAGACAGCACGGACTCCACGCCCAGTAAACACCACCAGCACTGCATGAGCATGAGGTAAGATTCAGTCATCTTACATATATTACCCGAATATGTTAAACCATGCACGGCTGATCGTCACAAAATATGCATGCGAACTGTTTTTATGCGGCGAAATCTAACGGCAACATACACTGTATCCGCGAGACGTGGTCCTGATGAGAATATTTATGAGGGCGACAGAAATGGCTGCTCACGCTCGAGCTTTCCTAACATTCGTATGCAATAACGAGCCCAAATAACATTAATCTGTCCTGCCTGTGATAAATTACTTAATGCTTTAGTGATATATATAGAAAGAGCAAAAAATTCACTGCCTGATGTCGTAGTCGTGATATTATGACGAAGGTCAGCAACTTATCTATATGAGGATGCTGAACGTCATGCACTTTAATGGTCAGATATCCGAGGTTTAGGGTTGATTTTATGTTTCAGATTTATGATGAAAGCGTCAAACGGTTTAATAAAGCAAAGTTCAGATATGTGCAGCCTTTGATGGCCAGAGTAGCAAGCAAGGGGTCGTCTACAGCTCTTCTGCCAATGTGTTTCGGCCTCCATCCCCTTAGCACAAAGAAAATGAAATAATGTAATAATATATATATAAATTATATGCATATAAATGGCATCAATCCTAAAGTTATCATCTACTTTGGACATGCAGTTAAGCAAAAAGTCTCCTTTTTGTACAGTGAGATCCAATCTAGTCTTCCAGATGCGACACACGTGTGACATTTGTCTCCCAAACTCCTAAAATATTGAAACTGCTTATGTAATGTTTGTATAGAGTGATATGGAAAGAGACAGTTGTTGCTGGCTATTGTGAAACAAGATGGTGCTCTCTTGAACCAGTTATAAAAGCTTGTGTTCCTGCGGGGTGTGTGGGAAGATTGTAGTGAATGTTTTGTTGATAGAGACCTAGAACAAATGGTTATTGATATTAGATTTTTCAATAATTACTTACTTAAGGCCAAATACTGGGCTCAATAAGGCCAGTTTAACATTTGTTTTTATTAAGATTTTATTGTAGCAGGCTTAGGTAAATTACGTTTATCAGTGGGTGACTGGTGGAAATACAAAAAATATTTTATGGTTTAATTAAAATAGTTGAATTGATTTCATTTGGGATAAAAATTGGGAAGCTTGTTCTGTTTCTATTCTTTACATTTAACCAGAAGTTCTATGTCACATAGGTGTGTTACATTAGCCTGTTCTTCTTCAACATCATGACATATATGATGCACAGATTTAAATGTCCCATAAGAAATAATATACTTCTATTTAAAGACATTTGAGAACTCAGCTTTATGGCTGAAGCTTGTCATCTTTAAAATTAATATAATATTGATAATTACATGCACATTTCAGAGGTACAGTTCCTTAAAGGTAAATTGTCTTATATTAGAATAATAACAAAGGATATTATTGGCAGGCATGCAAGGCAGGTTATTTTACATTTTGCAAATATCAGATGCCAAAAAAAAAGAAATTTCATGAGTCATTTTTAATTTGTAGGCCTCTGGTCATCTGAATTATTCAGTGACCTTATTTTATAAACACTTTGTCAGCGAGTCTCAGTTAGTGGATATACATAAAGGCTGCAATAAACACAATACTCAGATATAATCTGTATGAGAAAGAGGTTGATTTTGCATATACAGTGACCTAAAAGGTATATAGACAATTTAAAAGGCACACTTAAAAAAAATCAATGTCACTGCACTAGAACATAATATTAAATAATCAAATAATGCTGAGAATTTTTTAATAGTAACTTTTATAGAGTTATATTGTACCATCTAGACCCAAGGTCATTTTTAGTGCATGTACAGTATGAACACCAGTTCACACAAGTGAACTAGCAGAATAACCAGGTGTAGTTTTTTTTCTCTGGGTAAAATTGTATCTACGTATGGCTGCTGTTTATTGTCGTCTTATAATTTATCGATTCTTTGTTTTTCTCACATTGCAAGTCTCTTTGGATAAAAGCGTCTGCTAAATGCTTAAATATAAATGTAGTTAACTATGGACATGTTCCAAATCTGACTACAAAAAGGTGTCCCAATACATTTGTCTGCATAATATGTTTAACAGAAACATAAAACAAATACATTTTAACCTATTAATTAAAAAATCTTGCATAGTGTTTTGCTTGAAAAGCATGCATGACAGAACACCACTTGGTTTGATATTTAATTATCTACAGCAATACACTGTCATTCATACAATGTGATTTGAGACTAAACTGTCCAAATACATTTGTACTGTAAATTAATGCATATCTAAAATGGCCAGAACTGCAGAGGGTTTATATATTGATTCTTAAATGTACAGATTCTTAAGCCACAACATTTAATTAACTGTTTTGGAAGCCCCAATTCTTGCTTTCTCCAATGTTTGAATTCTGTGAATCTGTGGCCACCATTTTAAACAGACTGTCAGTGGTACAGTACTACTGTAAAGCTGTTAATGTGATCTCTTAACAAACACATGACCTGCCGTCTTAGACCCGGAATTCTCAGGCCTGCCTTCCTTTGCAGGTGCTGTTTCCTTGGTAACCAGACGGTCTAGGAGTAAATGGTTGTTGGGAGATAGATGGGGTCTGGGAGGGGGGAGGAGGGTAAGCATCCTCCATCTTCTTTGTTCTCAATCCCTGCTGCTTGTGGCCTACTTTAGTGCAGAGAATCAAAAGCCCTTCCTTCAGGACATGTCTGCTAGAAATATACACTGATTTCTAAAATAAAATAAATCACAGCTGAATGTAAATAAATGCATGTTTTTAAAATCATGAGTTTTGATTCTAAATGACTAATGAATAAAACTTGTGAATAAAAGGTTATTCACTATTGCATTTGTTTAGAAAATTATATATTATTATATATATATATTTATTACGATGAATAAAACGTACGATACGATATTACAATATCATTATATTATATTATGTTATGTTATGTTATGTTATGCGGGGCGGTTTGTCTGCTGTTGTGTGTGCATGACTGAGGAGCCTCAGGCTCTGGTTATATCACAATCAGGGAGGACATTAGGACACAGCAGTCACAGACCTCACACAAGAGCACTGGTGCACTGCAGCAAATCCAGTACAATCCAACTTATATTGGCCATAACCTTTAAATATTCTGTAATACAACTGTTATTAAAAATATTGTTTTTCACAAACAATGGTGTCATAGCAATGTGACCTAAGTCATTTGTTACATTTGAAAGACTGTTGGCTTGTTAGAATTTTTAGGGCTGTGTTAGGATTTATTACACTGTGTTAGGCTATGCGATGTGGGTTGTCTTCGGATGTGTTAAGCTGTGTTGGCTTTGACTATGTTAGACTCTGTTCTTACTGACTAATGCCCACCAGTTTGTTCTCAGATGTTTCCTGACATTACTGCATTTAGAGATTGTGTAACTTGCTTTATGAGTCAGAGAAAACAGGGGGGTCAAAGGTTGTCTAATCTATTTTCATGCAAATGGTCATGTTTGTTGACTATGACTCACAAAAATGAGCCATTTTTAGGTGTGTGTTGATGTGATCAGTAAATCTTACTGCTGTGTGAGTCAATAGAGTCACTAACTTACAGGCTGTGGGGTGAATTTACATTTACTTACATTTATTCATTTGGCAGACGCTTTTTACAGTAAATTCAATTACATTTTTTTTTACATTTATACATTTTTTCATCAGTACTTGTATTCCCTGGGATCGAACCCATAACCTTTACGCTGCTAACGCAATGCTCTACCAGTTGAGCTACAGAAAGTCTTTCCAGAATTTACAAGAATATTTACAAGAAGAATTTACAAGAATATTGCAGTACTTTAGCTTGTGGTATTTTAGTACAAACCCCTGTGTTATTCAATAAGCGCCTGGATTACAGTAGTAGAGCAAATTGTGGTTGTCTAATGCATCTTCTATGAGTGCTTAAAACTGACCTGCAGTGCTGAAAAGTAAACTTTTGATTTATTTTCTTTCTCAGTCTTGTACCTTTGTCTTTTTTTCCAGTTTTCAAATTCTTTTTTTATTTAAATCAAAGTTGGTAATGCTGCGATTTACCTCAGAGCTCATTTTTTAAATATATATTTTTAAATCCCTAAAAGCTCTCTAGTGTTCAGCACTAAACGCTTGTCTGTGGTTGTAGTGTTACCTGATTTACATAAATCCTTACATAAGCAGACACTAAAACTCACTTTACATTTAAGCATTTAGCAGACGCTTTATCCAAAGCGACAAAACTCCAAAGACACAGTGTACAAACAAACAATGCTATCAATGAGTGTCATTCATCCTGAGTCACTTGTCCTTTGTGTGTCTATGTCCTCTATCTATCAATAAAGTTCTCAGTTTCCTATGAGGCCCAGGGGAGGTGTGCCGTACAGACACGAGGTATTGCTTCATTTCCAGTCACAGTTTAAATTCTGATGCTGTGATTTTTAGCGCTTTTCCTCCTGAAGCAAAACCGGGATATAGAGTTACCATGGCAACCACTTAGAATTGCTGTACCGCATTGGCAGCTCACTAACGCTCTCTCGGTTATTGTCCTCGAGGGACAGATCTTTGAACACATTACCCAGCATCCACTGCAGCACATAAAGCGCAGCACAAAGTACAAAAATGGAGGAACTGCCATTTCCTCTCTGGCATTGATATAATGGTTATTAAAACACCTCAAGGAGCTAATTAAAAATCTGAATCATCTGATGTCCCTGCATGGTGCCCAACTGGTCATGTATTCAGCCTATTAGATGTGGAACAAAACTAGCCACATGAGAAAGATGAACCAGCTGCGCACAAATCCCTGTGGACGGCCACATTTGTTTTATCATCAATAGTCTCTCTATCCTAAAGCTATTCCAAATCCTCACTCTCTTTTTCTATCTTACATATACACTTACACATTTTCTTTTATCATGGTGACTAATCTTTTAATACTTAGCTAATGAT